>JAVLUX010000027.1:26015165-26202665 GCA_032164185.1 Moxostoma hubbsi | reverse complement strand
TAATAAACCATAACATCCAGAATTTCAGTTTGATGATCGGTCCAAAGGGTGTGATGAAAAGAGGCTGTCTGCAATTTAACTCCACGGGTCTGGATGGCTGTTTTGGCTCCAAACAGAGCCAGATTGCAGGTGTTGTCTTCAGCTGGTGGTGTTCATGTCTGTGGAGTGAGTGAGTGAGTGAGTGACTGCAAAAGTTGCAATGGGGAGAAATGAGCGAGCGAGCGGAGAGACTTTGCGTGGTAATCGAGCGACGAGATTATCAATTGTGCTGAACGGGGCGCCTAATCAAACAACGATCTAATCGATCACGTTAAATATACCTAATTAATGTATAATATAGAAATATATAAATATAAACTATACTATACTAAATACTAAATACTATATAGTATTTAGTATTTAGTATAGTTTATATATACCAGTTTGTTGTATATATATATTTTATAAATACCAGTTTGTTGATATACCATTGTAGGCTTGGGAGGTGCCATGGTATTATTTACAAGGCACTTTAAAGAATAGCAACTATAAATGTCCATTAATTTTACAAGTTTGCTGCTGTAAAAATCATATAAATTGATATTGGGTATCAAACAATGTAAGAGGCTTTCATAATCTTTCTCCATTTTGTTTAAACTGCTTAATGAATAGGTAGTAAAAATAACTATAGTAACTTTGCAATTTAGCCAAATGTATTGGGCAACATTATTCTAAAATAGGACTGTTTTATGTTTATCATGCAAGAATGTACTGCTATTGTGTTTCATAGTGGTATTCTTTATGATATTGTTTTCGTTGTGTTTAATATTGGGAGCAATTCGTGAAGTAATAAACTTAAGTCTAAACATCAATGTACTATTTATACTATAATACTACTGTATATAATAACTTATTGAATTGAATGGGACTTACTATCAACAGTAACTCGTTTAGGCTATACTGTAATCTGATCTTGTTTCAAACTGTACGAATATACAAAAATGCAATGCAATATTGATTAGGGCTAATTACTATCTCTTAATATTTTAATTTTCCCCTAAGAAATCTGTTTGCTTTAACCTTTGTGCATCATGTGTTCAGTGGGAGTTATATACTGTATTTTTGCACAAAATAACAGTGAGATTTGATTATTCCATTTAAAATGTAAATTGGCATTAGTTTATTCGCAGGTTGGATGATTCTGCGTGCCACGAATCGTGTCTACGTGAGACTGTCCAGTGACGTCACTGGATTTGCACAGAATGAAATCCATCAGAATCGGATTACAGAGTTTCAGATGTGAATAATAATCTGTCATCTAGTACCAAACAAATTAAATCAGTGCTCGTCATGGAGTCAGGCAACATGTATTCCTTAAAACAATGGTTTAAATATAATGACAAAATGATCGATCAGAACTGTTATATGAATCAAATTTAATAAATTAAAATAGGGCAATAAAATAGGGGGGATATACAGTATTTATGTCTGTCTATTTGGTTTTATTTAGTAAATTATATTTCGTTTCTTTCTTTCTTTCTTTCTTTCTTTCTTTCTTTCTTTCTTTCTTTCTTTCTTTAGCCCATGATATATATATATATATTTTTTAATCTAGGCCTACATTTGTATATTATTAATCATTTTGATACTACCACTAATACTACTACTATTACTACTTCTACTGCAGCTAATATAATATTAACAATAAGTATTATCATTATTATTAGTACAATTATTAGTAGTATTAAATAATCTTTAAATGAAAAAAAATCCTTATATTTTAGATACTATAAATGTGCGTGTGATATATGTGTGTGGTCCTTAACCTTGAAGGTAACGTTGAAGTTCCGATCAGTGCAAACTACAAGTACCACAAGCCATTTCGTGAGTAATTGTAGTTTTTTCAGACGCATAAAAACTACATGTCCCAAAAATACCTCAGTGTCAACGCGTGAGCTTCTGTTTACGAACAAGGGGGTAAGCGCATTGTTTATACTGTCAACTATCATGATCAAGTAATCCTTCTGTCATTCGAATATAACAACACAGTTTCTCGTAAATAAGCGTAGACATTATTACTTGAGTAAATGGTCATGACCATTTTATTATGGACGTACATTGCTGAATGGAGTCTGTTACAAAACAATAGGTCAAAGGTACAGGCTGTAGAAAGCATGCCTGATGGACAATAAGCAGCGAGTTCAAAATGACGTTTAAAATGATACTTAATGATACATAACTGAGACCTTCTCATATTAATTGAAGTGATTCTTCTCAGTAATATTGTATTGAATTGAACAGTGCAACAGTGTTGCCACACGGGATTTTAACATGAACATGAATTCCTTAACAATCACGTAGTATGTACAAATTCACCAGTTGCATTGAATCACAATGGTTGTTCTAAGAATAACAGTTTACTTTAAATTTTCTTATTTATGTTAAAATTATGAATGCATATCAGTGTCGTTGACATTTATGTGTCTTAATTCCTCTATTTTTATAGATTTTTACAGTAGTGTTTAGCAAACAAGCATGTTGTATTTGTCTAAACTCACATTTTACCTACAGAGAATAAGCTATATCTGTTAAATGTTTATTTTACATTGCTTAAACACAGGTCCATGTCCTGAAACGTCTCGTCTTGGTTAACCGTCTCTGGTGATGTTCATATTCTGTGACATAGGCTACTGTAAAGCCACAGATTATGTCATGTCTAGAGAGGGATGTGCTCTAAAGAGCAGAAACACTAACCTCTCAAACTGCCTGTTTAACAAATCAGAAAAATAATGTCTGCCAGCTGACCATAGGACATTTTATATCACTATATGACGTAAAATGTCATTAACGGTGGCACTAAAACATTGAAATATTCTTCATATTTCCATACCATGTGTCTTTTTGTAACATCTATCTATCGTTTTAAACAAACTTCTTTTGTGAAAATTGTGCTTGAGCTATCTTTAAAATAATGCTACATGGTTTAATATTTTGTTATCTTATGCAATGACAGTCATACATTTTTTTTAACTGTGCCTTAAGGTCAAGGTCTATTTATTTATGAAGCAAATTTTAAAAACAACAAGTGTATACCAAAGTGCTGTACATAAATTATTAAAACAAGAACATAGACATTAAATAAAACAAGATACATGGACAAGCAATAAAACAAATCACTATCACTCAAAAGCCAAGGAATACGTATTTAGAAATCTCAGTAGAAGGAGCTGACCTAATGTCCAAAGGTAAATTATTCCATAATCTGGGGCTGAATACAGAGAAAGCATGATCTTCTCTGGACTTCATGCAATAGTGTGGCATATGTAGAAGTTTGAAGAAGATGAGACTCCTGGAGGAGTAATGATGGATAAGGAGATCCAAGAGACAAAGTGGTGCCAAGCCATTTATGGCTTTAAAAACATACAATAATACCTTAAAATCAATCCTGTATTTTACTGGCAATTTGTAAAGAGAGGTTAGAACAGGTGTAATACTTTCTTTCTTCCTAGTTCCATTCAGTATCTTCACGGCTGTATTCTGAACTAACTGTGGTCGATGTAAAGATGATTGACAAGTCCTGTACACAAAACATTACAAAATCAAGCCGGGATGAGATGAAAGTCCAAGTCTTTAAATGAGAGCAAAGATTTCTATGTAAACTAAGTTGGTAAAAGCATCTTTTCACCACAGCATTAATTTGTTTTTAAAAATATTAAGTCTGAGTCAAAAATCACACAGGTTTTTAACAAAGGGGTACATATTTGAAGATAGTCGCTAGGTTGCTAGTGATGCCAAAGACAATATTTGAAGACAATTACCCAGCCAGCAATGACATGTGGGGCCCAGATGAGGGCTTCATGGGCGGCAAATGTGGGCCCCATTATGGGCTTGCACCCGGGATCCACATTGGGGCAAGCCGTGGAAGCCCAGACGTACTAAAAGTGGGACCTGTAAGGGTACTACATGGGTCTTAATTGGGCAATTCATGTCAGACCCATTTTGGCCCCACCTGCCCAAATGGGTCTAAAGTGGGCTTGCACCCGGGATCCAACCATGGCTACCCAGATGGGCTTTAAATGGGCTCTGTAAGAGTCTTATGTGGGTCCTAACTGGGCAATTCATGCCAGACCCATTGGGGCCCCACATGCTCAAAGGGGTTTAAAGTGGGTTTGCACCCAGGATCCAGCCGTGGATGCCCAGATGGGCTTTAAAAGGGATCTATAAGGGTGTTATGTGGGATATTAACCGGGCAATTCATGACAGACCCATTTGGGCCCCACCTGCTTAAAGGGCGTTTAAAATGGGCTTGCACCTGGGATCCACACAGGGGGCCAGCCGTGGATTCCCAGATGGGTTTTAAGTGGGACCTGTAAGGGTCTTATGTGGGTCTTAACTGGGTAATTCATGTCAGACCCATTTGGGCCCCACCTGCCTAAAGGGGTTTAAAGTGGGCTTGCACCAGGATTCAACTGTGAATGCCCCTATGGGCTTAAAGTGGGCTCTGTAAGGATCTTATTGAACTTTAAAGCCAATATCGGCTGATAATATCGAGCATCCCTAGTTATTTGTCTAAATATGTGTTTCTGCCCCAAGGGACAGGCGTCTGGGACTGGGCTATTATTTGAAGTGTTAGCCCTAGCCCTAACCCTAACCCTAACCCTAACCCTAACTTTGACCTATTTTGATGTTTTTTACATTTTTGGGAAGTTACATTTTTCATTTTCTGCACGACTAACAAAAATGACTGATGGATTGTTTTGGCAAAAGATCTACATGTATGCAATGTTTGTCTTTGGTGACTAGCGTGACTTGAAATGTATTGAGTTACAATTACTCAATCTCAACATGCTTGATTAGCCTACATGTAGAGTTACTATACTACAAGTTACTAAAAACTGTACAGTACATAACTCAATAGGCCTAGTTACTTTGCGCCTCTGCCATGCAGGACCCATGTGTTCCCAGTTCAAACCCAACTTAGCACATAAATATGCCATGCAGGACCCATATATGCGTTCCCAGATCAAACCCATCCGGCCATCCCCACTCAGCCCATAAATATGCCATGCAGGACCCATATGTGTTCCCAGTTCAAACCCATGCCCACTTTGCCCATAAATGCACCATGCAGGACCCATATATGTGTTTCCAGTTCAAACCCATGGCCACTTGGCCCATAAATATGCCATGCAGGACCCATATATGTGTTCCCAGTTCAAACCCATGGCCACTTGGCCCATAAATATGCCACGCAGGACCCATTTATATGTTCACAGATCAAACCCATGCCCACTTGGCCCATTAATATGCCATGCAGGACCCATATATGCGTTCCCAGTTCAAACCCATGCCCACTTTGCCCATAAATGTACCATGCAGGACCCATATATGTGTTCCCAGTTCAAACCCATGGCCACTTGGCCCATAAAAATTCTATGCAGGACCCATATATGTGTTCCCAGTTCAAACCCATGGCCACTTGGCCCATAAAAATTCTATGCATGACCCATATATGTGCTCCCAGTTCAAACCCATGGCCACTTGGCCCATAAAAATGCCATGCAGGACCCATATATGTGTTCCCAGTTCAAACCCATGCCCACTTGGCCCATAAATAAACCATGCAGGACCCATATATGTGTTCCCAGTTCAAACCCATGCCCACTTGGACCATAAATATGCCATTCAAGACCCATATATGTGTTCCCAGATCAAACCCATGCCCACTTGGCCCATAAATATACCATGCAGGACCCATATATGTGTTCCCAGATCAAAACCATGCCCAATTGGCCCAAGCCTGTCCCTTATGGGGCCCATGTAATCAGCTCATATGGGCTTCCTATGTGGGACTCATACTACAAAACCTACATGGGACCTGCTGATTTCACCCAGCCAAAGCCCATGGCCCACACAGTAACCATGGAACCCATACTTAACCCATTTGGGCCCCACATGTCATTGCTGGCTGGGTAATGGAAAGATAAGAATTTACATTAGAACTAAGAGGGACATACAGCGGAGAATCATTAGCTTAACAGTGATATGAAATATTATATTTCTTAAAAATAGAACCCAGAGGAAACATATATAGATAAAATAATATTGGGCCCAGTATAGAACCTTGATGTACCCCACAAGTAAAAAGTTTGGTCATCGACTTTACTAAAAGTGTGTCACAAAGCACTTGTAGTGCGCATGCATCGAACACATTCCTATTCGTTCATATGCGGTCGGCCTGGCGCGATCTGATATGGAACAAACAAAAACGAAGTATACCTGGGCCTTAATACTCAGAATTCTGTCTGAGAGGTAAGACGTGAACCAATCTAAGGCTGTGCCATTAATGCCAACGTCATATTTAAGTCGGTCTAACAGAATAGTGTTAGTCCTTAAAGGGATAGTTCACCCAAAAATTTAAATTCTCACATCATTTACTCACCCTCATGCAGAGTTGGGGAGTAATGGAATACATGTAACGGGATTACGTATTTAAAATGCAAAATATAAGTAACTGTATTCCACTAAAGTTACAATTTAAATAATTGATATTTAGAATACAGTTACATTCAAAAAGTATTTTGATTACTGAAGAGATTTCTTTGCATTTTATTGTCATTTGTTTCATTTAATATTTAGTCCTTTCAGATGGAAAACATTTATACATATAAATTATGTGATCCAAAGTGCATCTGAACAGCGGTGAAACACTTTCTTATGATGTGTTACATTCACACGAGCACACAGAGACGTACGTTTGAAGTAAGTTTGAAGCAGAAGAAATAGAAATAAACCTTGTGTAAATTATCAGCTTTATGCTAAGCTAAAATACTATTTCTAGCCATTTTACATGCACATGATACCAGACACAATCATATTTTTTTATCAAGAAAATTCACGTTAGATCATAATTTATTTTTTCTAGTAAGACCTTTGATATTAGGGCAAAAATCATATTCTTGATAATCATTTTTGTATAACCCTCCCAACTCTGACCTCATGCCATCCCAGAAGATGTTTACAAGAATATTTCAGCTCTGTTGGTCCATACTGTGCAAGTAAATGGTAGCCAAAACTGTAGTCCAAAATATTAATGCAAAATATTTGACTCAAAAATTCATTATATTTGGGGGAAAAAAAAAAAATCTTTTTTTTTGAAAACATATTATTTTATTAATGAATAAGTTGTGTACACTATCATGTATTCACTGTGCAAGGAAAGTATTTTCATTTAATATTTAGTTTAGAATTTTTTTTTTGTTGTAGAAGATGTAATTTTTTATGTTTATGAAACCAAATTGGACACAAATTATATTCCATATTGTGGAATTTAGAAAGTTGATAGTTGTTGTATTTCATCTGTATTTTCAGTGAGCTCGATTTTTGTAATTTTTCTGAAGAAAATGTGAATGCTGCTTGCCACTGAATTGAATCTGATCTACTGCAACACCTGCCAACACATTCATGGCACTATCTCCTTTGTGTGCAGGAAGCCACTGGTGTGAGTGACAGGTCTCATCATGGAGCTCTTCGGTGGCTTTCTGAAATTGTTTGGAGTCGAGGCAAGTGGACTCTCTGTGACTGTGTGCCTCTTTCTGCTGTTCCTCTGCCTCCTTTACTGGTGAGTAGAAAGATTCCGTCTACACCCCCATCATGAGCTTTCCTATTGTATCACAAACACTATGTCCTTTGCAGATTACAGTGCAATTATAATTTCTCATGACCGATATGAGATGTTCTCAGCACAGTGAGATCCAAACAGTTCAGGCTTGTTTTCTTCAGGAGGAGAACAGAGTGATCTGATCAAATTTCAATCACACGGGCCTGTGCACTTATCTTTTAAATGTCATCCTGTTTGAATGAGACAGTGTCCAGATTGTGGATCCATTTTAATGTTATTCAAGGACAGGGTTGAAGGAAAACTTTTACATCCAGGACAAATGCCTGAGGAATACCACTGTGGCAACAGTCAACAGGGTAATCCTTAAGACCTGATCTTAAAATAAATTAATCTCAAAGCTTGATTCAAAGTCCTCCTCTTTTCGTCCTCCTCCAAATTGTTCTGTATAGATTTAGCTGGCATCACAGTGCATGATAGGAGAAAATAATATATAGCACACGATAAAAGATTTGTACAATATCTTAGTTACAGTATGTATAGTAGATGTATAAAATAATTATTTTGTCACATTGGTAAGTGGAGGTATGTACAAAGTCCAAAGATTTATGCAGTATACAAAGACATGCCATAACCAGACATCCAATTTTTCTGTTTTCTAACTTTCAGAAGATAAACAAATACAGGTCTGTGTAAGGAAAATTGGAAACTCTGGCCACCCAATGTATACTGCACTCATAGACATAAGTAGTAGTATTTTCCGGTCAGCAGCATTATAAATTAAGTGACATGTTTTGTATTTTAGCAGTTGTAAGTTGCTTTGTTAAGAGAGCAGAAGAGTGAAAAGTGGAACTGTAAAGTTCCCAGCATTTAAAGGTGGAGTAAATCATTTTAATCCAGTACGCTTTTTGTCAAATTCCACAAATATATCTTCACGGTCCTCTAGCTGTCCGTTCTCTGTGTGCGCTGAAATAAAATCAGGTGTTTGTACACAGCCTTGGCTCTGTAACTGGGAAAATAAGCAAAGTAGATCAGACCGATACACACAACACAATTGTGCGTGCATGAATTTGGGGGGCGGAGCTTCTGAAGGAGCACTGAAGGGAGGGGTGTGTTTGTTTAGCTGTTGAGTTCAAATATCAATATGTCTTTCTCAGGAATCGCTTACTCCACCTTTAAAAGAAGGTTTATTTTAACAATGCAGTTATATGCATGTCAGAACATCTTGGTTACGTATCTAACCTCCGTTCCCTGATGGAGGGAACGAGATGTCGTGTCGAAGAAGCAACACTAGGGGTCTCTCTTGAGCGCCGAATATGCCTCTGGTCTATGAAAAAAGGCCAATGAGAAGTTGGCAGACAGTATTTGCATACCCTGCCCCGGACCTACGGGTATAAAAGTGGGGAAATACGTTGAATACGTTCAGGATTTTTCTGAGGAGCCAGAAATGGTCCGGCCACTGCAGTGGCTCGGCTCAGCGATGTGGCCGGGAAGACACGAAGTCTCATTCCCTCCATCAGGGAACAGAGGTTACATACGTAACCTAGATGTTCCCTGTCTGTCGCTCACTTCGATGTGTGTCGAAGAAGCGACACTAGGGGTCCAATTCAAATCACGCCATGTGCTGAGCCGTGTACGTGTACTGCTGACACAGGAGCGGGCAGGTATTTCACATGCACAAGCGACCAACTGTGTCAGACTGCACGTACCCTTCCCCAATGCCCCATAAAAGTCGTCGGAATCCTTCTGGTTACCCTAGAGGGGAACAAGGCGACACTTGCCAACCTGGGAACAGGCCAGGCCTGGCTGGGCCTCTTTTTCTCTCTATGTTTCTCTACATAGAGCAAGAACAGCCGGGGCCCTTACACGCATCGAGGGAAGGGGGTCTTACCCAGTGTCCTATTCTTTCAGGGGGAAAAGACCTTGCGGAGGCCACACCTGCCCAAAAGGGGAGGTAAAGGTGGCGAATACATCACATGGATTTTTTAGGCAACATGTTGAACGTGGCGCAGTGGTAGATCCAACCTCCAGGAGGGGGGAGTTGCTACAGCATAGCGACCGGAGGGCAGCGAAAACTCTCTAAGGGAGATGCTCTTGAGTGCGCTCAGACCCGCAAGGGGGGGCCTGAGTGCGATAGGCCAGTGAAATGGCATCCACCACCCAGTGGGAAAGCCTCTGTTTGGAGACAGCATTCCCTTTCCGCTGTCCCCCACTTCCTGGTCTCTGAAGGGAGTGGTAGGGACCTTGGGCACATAGCCCGGTCATGGTTCAACCTCCGGGCGCCTCTTAGGAACCTGATGATTAGGAGCAGGGTGTTTCATACCTGCTGGAGTGTTGCATAGCAAGCAGACCATCTCCGTCTGCTTCACCGCTGAGGACTGCTGGGCGGAGTCATCAACGGGGCCTCCGAATGGACAGAGCTGGGAGACGGGGGCGTTCGAGAAGGTGTGCCTTGTCTACCTCCGGCATTTCGACCAGGTTCGGTCCATAGATTGCGTTTCTGGACCACAAGGCTGGCCATCGACCATTTGAGTGCCGGCGCTTCTGACCTTCGTGGCCCGGGGGATGCAGTTGGTCATCGAGCGTAGTTCCTGCTGCACATCAAGAACAGGACTACCCAAGTGCAAGTTTTGAAGCGCCTTGGCCTGGCGTTGGTTGCAAGAAGGGCCGTGGCATGCAGGGCGGAAGCGGTCTGGGACCACTCCACCGCGAGGGTAGTGTGAGCGGAGGAGCAAGGAAGCTGCGGCTTACTCAACTCATCATGCACGTCCGGGAAGAAGGGGGGGGGGGGCGGGGGGGCGCAGCTGTGATCGGCGCACATGGCCGTGGGACCAATCAAGTAGCAGTAGTAGTAGGGGGGGGGGGCAGGGTTTTCCGGTCCAGCCTTGTGCTCACGGTAGCCCGTGAAACCATAGCGGACCTCTGTGCGTCAGGCTCAGACTGGGCAAGCAGACCCAAAGGTGGCGGCCCAGGCGAGTCATCCGCATCAGACGCCGGTGATGTCATCCAATTCAGAAGCAAGCAAGCGTGCCGGGGAGGCGGGTGGTTCGAGGGGGTTTACCCGGTGAAACGCAACCCGTCATTATCCCCAAATCGCCTTCATCGCCCGCGGCGCCTGCCCCAATCCCGTAGGAAGGAGGCGAGGCGTGGGGGGCGGCTAAAGTGGCTTTCTCTCATGACAAAAGAAATCCGCGACCACAATGCTGGAACGGCCATGTTCTTGCACTGAGAACATGAACCATTGGACAGAAATCACTTATCCCGAGCTCAGACGGAAGCAAGCAAGCATGCCGGGGAGGCGGGTGGTTCGAGGGGGTTTACCCGGCGAAACAGAACCCGTCATTATCCCCAAATCGCCTTCATCGCCCGCGGCGCCTGCCCCAATCCCGTAGGAAGGAGTCGAGGCACGGGGGGCAGCTGAAGTGGCTTTCTCTCATGACAAAAGAAAGCCGCGACTGCAATGTTGCCATGGCTATGTTCTTGCACTGAGAACATGAACCATTCATAAAACGCTGCCTGCGTGTAATTGCAGCCCAGGCACGCGAGGCAGCTTTTATGACCGTGATAGGTGGGGAGAAATCACCGCATCCAAAAATTACACAGGGGAGGAATGGCACCTTTATAAAGACGCATCCTAAAAAGGATGTTCAACGCCGCTGTGTATTGCTCTTTTAAAAGAAATATCACTCTTTTAATATGCTCTTGCTCTGTCGAAGCACCCAGGGGCAAATTGCACTGCCGTGCAAGGAAGGAGAAAGCTACTGCAGTGCGCCGTAAATCCAACAGCAGAGAGTGTCAGAGGAACAGGAACGGGTGTGTGACTCGCAGCTCGCTGCAGTACAACCATCGGCTCCGAAGAAAATTTCTGAATGTATTCGACGTATTTCCCCGCTTTTATACCCGTATATCCGGGGCGGGATATGCAAATACTGTCTGCCAACTTCTCATTGGCCTTTTTTCATAGACTAGAGGCATATTCGGCGCTCAAGAGAGACCCCTAGTGTTGCTTCTTTCGACATGACGTCGAAGTGAGCAACAGACGGAGAACCTTAGTAGGGTTGCATGTCTCAGTTAGTTTTTTATATCAGAGCTCTTTATTTCCATGTACAATTAGCAAATTGAATTCCAGCCACATCTTTTTAGAGCCTATTCAGCCTTTAACTGACAGTGAGTTTTTTCATGTCATCCATAGCAACAAAAGAGTGCTTTGGACACCAGAGCTTGCATGGTAATTATTGTTTATGAACTTATCTTTTTAGACTAGAATAGATGTAAGGAAATGTCTTTCCTTTCAGCCTTTCTGTGCTCAAGTTATTTCATCAAGGTTACCTATGAAATTAAATTATTGGTCATCTGAGGTTATTTAAAAATACTCCTGAAAATGTAAGAGGTTTACAGTACATTTTATTAATGAACTTAAAAGATCCGATTGCGATCAACTGCTTTCTCTCATGGGGTACAATGGGGTGCTCTCGCTGTTATTTTACTTTTAGCAGTCTTATACACACACACGCTTCGTTTTGTAAAAAAAAGTAAATTCCTTCCTATTGTCAAAGGTGCAACTGTCATTCACAGTGGACTTTAAGAGGTTAGTTATGTAAGGGCTCTGTCATTCTGACACAGTGCAAATGGAGATTAAATCAAGGGATGAAACATTCTGTACAAGGTAAGCTATGACAAAGAGTGTAACAATTTAAGATTTCGAAGAGGCTGTATAAATAAAGGAATAGTGAAAAGTTTATCAGCATTTACTCACCCCAAAGTTGTTGCCAGCACAAAGGAATTTCTTCTGTGGAACACAATGAGAAAATCTATTCTAAAAAAAAGAAAGAAAATCTAACAGATGTTCAGCAGAATGTTAGCCTCAGAATTTTCATTTTTGGATGTACTATCCATATAAGCAGTTTTGGGCATCTTCCCAAGCAGAATAAGCCATATTTGAGGATTAGTCCACTGATTTGAGACTTCACCGCACTGTAAAATATAAGCCTTGTGTCCTTGAGCTGCTGCTTGTCAAACATGTTATTCATCCCATAACCTCTTAAAAACACAAAAGACAGCATTATGAAAGAAATGTTACAAATAGATGGATGAGAGTTGCGTGACACCATGCGAGGGTCGGACTTTTGAATGGCGAGCTCTGCGAACTTTGCTAGTTTTTATACTTTTTCTGCCATAAACCGCTGAGATTCAATACACATTTACAATACATATTTAACTGTTCTAGGAAGACAATATGTCAAAGAACTCAAAAACTTAAGGTTCTGTTGACATTAAAAGACACCTACGTGCTCAAGCTGAAGCCCTTGAGCAACGTTTCGGAAGCCCGGGACTCAGTTTGACCATTGTGGTGAAAGAGATTCACCGTCAACTGTTGAACATGATGGCAATGGTAACGAAGGTCGTTGTTTACATGGAGGAGCTTGATATAATACATCGATCAATCACAGAGATGGTTACAAGAGTGTCGGATGTTGAGAAATTGATAGATTATCCGGAGTCATCAGAGAGGGAATTAGCTGCTAATCCGCTAGCGACCAAGACTGACTTGGAGCGCTTTTGGGAAAAGTTGGAAGACCTTGAGAATCATAACTGACGAAACAATGTCTGAAATTGTTGGAATTCCTGAAGACGAAGAAGGCTGAGATATGGTGAAATTCCTAGACGGGCTCTTCTCGCAATAACAGGCCACAAGCTGGAAATCCAAGCTGGAGTTTGTTTTATGGAAGAACACACCTTCGGAACAGTTATGTGGATGAATCTACATGTTCTTGTGTTTATCCCACCTATTGGCTGGAGTTTGTTTTCTAGACTATTTTCTGTTTTGTTATTCTGTCTCACAAAATGAGCAATCTGACGTAATTTTTTTTTTTTTTTTTTATATCTAAGCCCCTAAATTCATCTGTTGTGGATTGTTGGAAACATCTTGGTCTCGGATCAAGCCCTTGTGAGTTTAGAGGTGTTGCCACACAGAAAAATAAATCATATAGTTGGAGCTTTAATGTATCTGTAACGATCATTTTCATGGGCAAGGAAGAGGCGAGAAACCGGCTTGTCAGCATAAATAATAATTTAATGAAGAACTTAAAACAAACATATAGGACAGCAGACGTCTGCTGATTAAGCTCTCTCTCCCGATCGCCGTCTGCGAGTGGCCTTTTAACCCTCTTGCCGGCTCAATCAGCCAGATACGGGACCGGGCGTGCGCAAAGGGGTCCCGCCCTCCACCGTGCCACACTCCTCCCCCGTTCTCTCAGGCTGGGGACCCCCGGCCTGACGTACATCCCCTGGGGGGGGGCGCCTCCCGCGCGGTCTGCCGGCGGGTCATCCCCATCAACCTGGACGAGGGAGGGGGCAAGGGGAGGGAAACAACCATTAAAAATAAGGGGGGGGGGAGGGTCCCTGCACTGGGCAGTACCTCCCCCTCCCATAAACACCATAATTTAAAAAAAGAGGGAAAAGGCCACCGCAGAGCGGTATCGAGAGAGAGAGAGGAGAGAGAGATTAAAGAAACGAAAGAAAAAAAAACGTACTCGCCGGTTCTCTGATACGCCGCAGCTCGTTCCTCAGCCACTTCTCCACCCTCTTCAGGACAACAGCCGCGCCTCTCCGGGCAGATCGGAGGCAGTCCTCAGCCCCTAGCGGACGGAACGCCCCGCCGCGTTCCCGGGGTGTCGAAGGGGCCTCCCCCCGCCCCTGGCAGCGGTTCTCCCGCTCCAGGCGGTCGGCGGCGAGCCCCTCCCCGCACGCGGTCGGCAGTCTCCAACCCCGCCGCGTTCCAGCGGCCAGTAGGGAACTCCCCCGCCCCTGGCAGCGGCCCTAACCGCTCCAGGCGGTCGGCCAGGAGCCCCTCCTCCCCTCGCGGTCGGCGGCCGTTCCTCCGCGTCCAGGCGGCTGGGCTCCTCCGTCCCCCGGCAGATGGCCGCGGCTGCTCCATTGAGAAGTGGCGAGAACTCCGCTACGGCGCATCCCTCTTCCTTCCCGGGTTTCGGCACCAATGTAACACAGATCACGTTCATGGGCAAGGAAGAGGCGAGAAACCGGCTTGTCAACATAAATCATAATTTAATGACGAACTTAAAACAAACATTTAGGACAGCAGACGTCTGCTGATTAAGCTCTCTCTCCCGATCGCCGTCTGCGAGTGGCCTTTTAACCCTCTTGCCGGCTCAATCAGCCAGATACGGGACCGGGCGTGCGCAATCACGCGCCGGTCCCGCCCTCCACCGTGCCACACTATCCATTTAGCAAAATCCTGAATTCCAACAAATTTTAAAGGCTGAAATCAATGTTTTTTTATCGAAACCAATTGGTCCTCAGTATCCTCTGTGGGCGTAGCTTGGAAGGCACTTACGGTAGTTCTTAGGGCTCAGATCATACAGTATGCCTCATTCACCAAAAAATCCAAAGCACGAGAACTCGTGGAACTGGAAGGGAAAGATGCAGAGGCAGAGCTGAAGCACAGAATGTCATCTGATGGACTATTTTGTCACGGAAGCTGGAAATATGGCTATTCAGGGTAAGACAGTCGAACTTCGAATCGGGGGACAAGGCCGGGAAGCTTTTGGCTCTCTCTCTCTCTCTCTCTCTCTCTCTCTCTCTCTTTCAAGTGTTCATTCCTTTTAATTTTGATGATTATAACTGACAACTAATGAAAACCCCAAAATCAGTATCTCAGAAAATTAGAATATTGTGAAAAGGTTCAACATTGAAGACACCTGGTGCCACACTCTAATCAGCTAATTAACTCAAAACACCTGCAAAGGCCTTTAAATGGTCTCTCAGTCTAGTTCTGTAGGCTACACAATCATGGGGAAGACTGCTGACTTGACAGCTGTCCAAAAGACGACCATTGACATCTTGCACAAGGAGGGCAAGACACAAAAGGTCATTGCTAAAGAGGCTGGCTGTTCACAGAGCTCTGTGTCCAAGCACATTAATAGAGAGGCGAAGGGAAGAAAAAGATGTGGTAGAAAAAAAGTGTACAAGCAATAGGTATAACTGCACCCTGGAGAGGATTGTGAAACAAAACCCATTCAAAAATGTGGGGGAGATTCACAAAGAGTGGACTGCAGCTGGAGTCAGTGCTTCAAGAACCACCACGCACAGACGTATACAAGACATGGGTTTCAGCTGTCGCATTCCTTGTGTCAAGCCACTCTTGAACAAGACACAGCGTCAGAAGCATCTCGCCTGGGCTAAAGACAAAAAGGACTGGACTGCTGCTGAGTGGTCCAAAGTTATGTTCTCTGATGAAAGTAAATTTTGCATTTCCTTTGGAAATCAAGGTCCCAGACGCTGGAGGAAGAGAGGAGAGGCACAAAATCCACGTTGCTTGAAGTCCAGTGTAAAGTTTCCACAGTCAGTGATGGTTTTGGGTGCCATGTCATCTGCTGGTGTTGGTCCACTGTGTTTTCTGAGGTCCAAGGTCAACGCAGCCGTCTACCAGGAAGTTTTAGAGCACTTCATGCTTCCTGCTGCTGGCCAATTTTATGGAGATGCAGATTTAATTTTCCAACAGGACTTGGCACCTGCACACAGTGCCAAAGCTGCCAGTACCTGGTTTAAGGACCATGATATCCCTGTTCTTAATTGGCCAGCAAACTCGCCTGACCTTAAGCCTATAGAAAATCTATGGGGTATTGTGAATAGGAAGATGCGATACGCCAGACCCAACAATGCAGAAGAGCTGAAGGCCACTATCAGAGCAACCTGGGCTCTCATAACACCTGAGCAGTGCCACAGACTGATCGACTCCATGCCACGCCGCATTGCTGCAGTAATTCAGGCAAAAGGAGCCCCAACTAAGTATTGAGTGCTGTACATGCTCATACTTTTCATGTTCATACTTTTCAGTTGGCCAACATTTCTAAAAATCCTTTTTTTGTATTGGTCTTAAGTAATATTCTAATTTTCTGAGATACTGAATTTGAGATTTTCATTAGTTGTCAGTTTTAATCATCACAATTAAATGAAATAAACATTTGAAATATATCAGTCTGTGTGTAATGAATGAATATAATATCCAAGTTTCACTTTTTGAATGGAATTACTGAAATAAATAAACTTTTTGATGATATTCTAATTATATGACCAGCACCTGTGTGTGTGTGTGTGTGTGTGTGTGTGTGTGTATATATATATATATCGAAACCAATTGGTCCTCAGTATCCTCTGTGGGCGTAGCTTGGAAGGCACTTAAGGTAGTTCTTAGGGCTCAGATCATACAGTATGCCTCATTCACCAAAAAATCCAAAGCACGAGAACTCGTGGAACTGGAAGGGAAAGATGCAGAGGCAGAGCTGAAGCACAGAATGTCATCTGATGGACTATTTTGTCACGGAAGCTGGAAATATGGCTATTCAGTGTAAGACAGTCGAACTTCGAATCGAGGGACAAGGCCAGGAAGCCTTGTCCCCCGATATATATATATATATATATATATATATATATATATATATATATATATATATATATATATGAAATATTTACCTCAGCCACTGATATTAATAATGCTTTCAAAGAATTCTGTCTTGATCTCTGTAGTTCCACATCTTTGTCTACTGATGAAGATATTAGAAACTTTGTGGAACCATTAGATCTCCCTAAACAGATAACTGAGAAACACATTTCTCTTGATTCTGAGATAACTTTGAAGGAGCTTGGTGAGATAATTAAGGCCTTGCCTTCAGGTACGTCTCCAGAGCAAGATTGCTTTGCAGTTGAATTTTTTAGATCTTATGCTATATAACTGGCTCCACTTTTGTTAGAAGTTTTAACAGAATCATTAAAGAATGGAAAGCTTCCGTCAATCATGACACAAGCCCGGATCAGTCTGATTCTTAAAAAAGACAAAGATCCAAGCGATTGTAAGAGTTACCCTCCAATTTCCCTGATCCAGCTAGACGTAAAAAATATTGTCCAACATTTTGGCTAACTGATTAAGTAAAGTTATTAAATCTCTTATATATATATATATAGATCAGGTGGGGTTTATTTGGGCCGCAGCTCCGCTGATAACATCAGGCATCTAATCAATATCATGTGGTCAGTGGTGAATGATCAGACTCCAGTCATTGCCATCTCACTTGATGTCGAAAAAGCATTTGATATTGTAGAATGGGATTATCTTTTTAAGATTTTGGAAATATACGGGTTCGGGAATGTTTTATTGAATGGATTAAGTTACTTTATAGACACCCAGTAGCGGCGGTGCAAACAAATGGATTAATTTCAGATTATTTTGCCCTGGAACCATTAGCAGCCGCAATAAGAAAGGAAGATTTTCCAGGTGTGGTGGCGGGAGGTACGGCCCATAAGCTTTTGCTGTACGCAGATGATATTTTATTTTTCATCCCCTACCCCACTATATCTTTGCCTTGCCTACACAGAATTATGAATTCCTTTTCTAAGTTCTCAGGAAACAGAGTTAACTGGTCTAAATCCGAAACTTTGGCTCTGACAGCATACTGCCCAGTAACAGCTTTTCAGCCAGGTGCCTTCCTTTGGCTCAAACAGGGCATTAAGTATTTGTGTATTTTATTCCCAAAAAATCTGTGTGATTTAGTTAAGAGTTAATTTTGACCCCTCAATAAAAAGATTTTCGAGTGATGTGGGCTGATGGGCTTCATCACGTTTGTCTATGATTGGGAAAGTTAATTTTATTAAAATTAATTGTATTAAAAAATTCAACTATCAATAGATGTCCCACACTCTTATTTCAAGCAATTTATGTAATAGCATAGCGAAGTCCTTCATTTGGAAAGGTAAACGTCCCAGATTACATTTCACTAAATTACAAAGGCTGATTGACAAAGGTGGGCTATGCCCACCCAAGAATATGTTTTATTGTTATGCATTCGGTCTCAGACATTTGGCTCAATTGTCGCTTCCACCTGAGAGGGCCCTTCCCTGGTTTTGTATTGAACAGGAAGTTCTTGCCCCTATTTTGCCATTGCAAAGCCTTTCTATTAAACTAATCAGAGAAGTAAAGTCACACCCGTTATAATGCATTTGCACGTGGTAAGGACAAAAGTGTCCAGAGTTTTGAATTCATTTAATTAACATTTATTTAAATATTGACTCGAGCATATGGATGAACCCAAAATTACATATTAAAAAGTCCCCTTCCTGCTGGTCAGAGTGGATTGTGAGGGAGGTTAATACGCTTGGTGACCTATATGAGAGTGGAGTGTTGAGATCTTTTGAAAACATGGTTAAACATTTTAGGATTCCCAAGTCTCAGTTCTTTAGGTACTCACATTTGTGCCACTGGCTTTGTACTATTTTTGGGAGCAGCATTACCCCCCCAGATACATTGGGAGTGGTGATTACTGCTTTTGGAAAAGGTCATGAGGCATCAGTGTATTACTCCCTGCTAATTCAGAGTTTGGGGACGGAGCTTTAACGTTGTAATCTCTGTTCCCTGATGGAGGGAACGAGACGTTGTGTTGAAGAAGCGACACTAGGGGTCTCTCTTGAGCGCAGAATATGCCTCTGGTCTTTGAAAAAAGGCCAATGAGAAGTTGGCAGACAGTATTTGCATACCCCGCCCCCAGACATACGGGTATAAAAGCGGGGAAATGCATCAAGTTCATTCAGGATTTTTATGAGGAGCCGGAAATGGTCCGGCCACAACAGTGGCTCGGCTCAGTGACGTGGCCAGGAGGACACAACGTCTCGTTCCCTCCATCAGGGAATGGAGGTTACATACGTAACCTAGACAATCCCCGTCTGTCGCTCACTTTGACATTGTTTCGAAGAAGTGACCCTAGGGGTCCAATTTAAATCACGCCTTGCACTGATCCGTGTACGTGTCCTGCTGACACAGGAGCGGGCAGGTATTTTACATGCAAAGGTGACCAGTTGTGTCAGACTGCATGTAACCTTCCTCAATGCCCCATAAAAGTAGTTGGAATCCTTCTGGTTACCCTAAATAGGAGAACAAGGCGACACTTGCCAACCCGGGAACAGGTCGAGCCTGGCCGGGCCTCTTTTCTCTCTGTGTTTCTCCGCATGGAGCAAGAAATGGCTGGGGCCCTTACACACATCGAGGGAAGGGGGTCTTAACCAGTTTCCTATTCTTTCAGGGGGAAAAGACCCTGCGGAGACCAAACCTGCCCGGGAAGGGGGCGGTAAGAGTGGTGAATACATAACATGGGTTTTCAGCTGACATGTGGAAAGGTGGCGCTGTGGTAGATCCAGCCTCAAGGAGGGGGGAGTTGCTACAACACGGCGACCGGAGGGCAGCTGGGACTGCCTAAGGGAGACGCGGGTCCACTCGTAAGTGGAACGTACCATAGAAAATACACACGGGGGTCCAAGCAGGAGTCCTGACCTGTGGAGTGCCTATTCCAGTACTGGGTAGATTAAGTACCCGCAGTGGATCGGGTCGCCAAGTTCCTCCGCTGAACTGCAGACCCAAAGGGCTAGGGAGGAGTCCTCCTGGGATCCGAATAAGTGGGATCTCCTGGGAGAGAAAGCGCACAGTTTTACCTCGGCCGAGGGAAAGGGCGCTAGGTGCAAGCGATCCACCCGGTCAGTCTGTCAGCGTGTACCGAGTTCTACTGGCTCAGACCTGAGAAAACACGGGACGAAACTGACTCAACTGACTCGGATCCGCAAGGGGGCGGGCACGGCCTGGGTGTGGTAGGCCAATGAAATGGCGTTCACCACCCAGTGGGAAAGCCTCTGTTTGGAGACAGCGTTCCCTTTCCGCTGTCCGCCAAAGCAGACAAAGAGCTGCTCAGAACTTCTAAAGCTCTGCATGCGGTCCAAGTAGGTATGCAAAGCACGTACCGGACACAGCAATGAAGGGGCTGGGTCTGCCTCCTCCTGGGCAGCTCTTGCAGGTTCACTACCTGATCTTTAAAGGGCGTGGTAGGAACCTTGGGCACGTAGCCCGGTCGCGGTCTGAGGATCACGTATGTGTCTGCCGGACCGAACTCCAGGCAAGTGTCACTGACAGAGAATGCTTGCAAGTCCCCGACCCTCTTTATGGAGGCGAGCGCGATCAGCAGGGCCGTCTTTAGACTTTAATGCTGGAGGAGTCAACGAGCATGCCGGGGGGTTGGGTGGTCCGAGGCGTACCCGGCGGAGCTGCACCCATGCCATCCCCAGATCGCCACCATCGCCAGCAGCATTGTCCTCAATCCCGTTGGAAGAAGGAGCATTGCGGGGGGTGGCTGGAGTGGCGTGCTTTCTGTTGATAGTGAGCCGTGACCGCAACGTTGCCATGGTCATGCTCTCACACCGCTGCCTCGGTGTGATCGCTGCCCAGACACACGAGACAACGCCTGTGGCCATCTGAAGCGGAGAGCACTCTACCGCATCCAGGAACTACACAGGGGCGGAAGGGTATCTTTAAAAAGACATGTCCTGAAATGGAAGTTCAACGCAGCTGTGTATTGCTCTTTAGAGGAAATCGCTCTTTTAATAATCTCTTTCAAGTTCTGCGCTGTTGAAGCGCCCAGGGGCAAAAATGCACTGCCGTGCAAGAAGGAGAAAGCCACTGTAGTGCGCCGTAGATCCAACAGCAGTAGAAGCGTCCGAGGAACAGGAACGGGTGTGTGACTAGTCTCCATCTCTTTGAAACTTACAAGAACCGTTGTGATTTTTTTCCCTCTCATGTTTTCATTTCGGTGGCTGAATGCAAAGAATATTTTACGTGTCGCCACATAGAGTTCTGAAAAAACCATAAACCATTAAAAAACGTATATAAACTTGTTTAGTTCTGTGGTAAAAGTTGTTTGAAATATCCATTTGTTCTTTAGCGGATTGTTTAATTTGATTTGATTCACACATCACTTACATCAGGGAAGTAACTGTTTTATTTACTTGTCATAACAAACTTTTACTTGCATTTGGCACCCGGTGAGTGTTGATTTTGGACTCTGGTATACCATATTTAAAAGGCCAATTTGGAACAGTAGATTGTAAGGTTTTATGAAGGGAGGTCCATAGAAGTGGATGCTGTCATCAGAATGTGTGCAAAGCATGATTAGAAGTGATCCGAACTTCTTTTGAACTCTGTCCCCTTCTGCCCCTTTATGCATAATAAGAGGGGACTATAGACAGTCCTGGCGTCACCTACTGGCAACTAAACCTGTTCGGTTCAGCCCTCTGAATTTCAAATTTATTTGTGGACATTAAAATAATTTTTTTATTTTGGCCCAACCTTGGAATGACAACCAGAGCAACTTAACAACCCCCTAATTTTAAAAATGACCCCATAGACTTACAGTAAATTGTTGGACATGTATATAGCAACCATATAAAAAACAGGATATCACAGACAATTGGGGGTGGACTTTTTTATTCCATATGTTCCAGTAAGCAACCACCTAGCACACCCTACTAATCATCTAGTAATGCCCTACAACCACACAGAACACCTTAGCAACTGCATTGCAATGTCCTGGCAACCACCCACAACACCCTATAGCATTGTGGCGGATACTTGTGCACAACCATACACCAATCACATTTCCTTCAGAGAACGTAAACATGTAGTTTCTTCTGTTGTTCCTCTGTCTCCATTACATTTAAAATATGTCTCATTCCTCACGTAAAGACTGTGAAGTTTCACTTCCTTGAAACCAGAGAAGTTTGTTTTTCTCTCACAGTGAAAACGTGCTAATCTCTCTCACTAAACACTGTGGATTGGGGCATTGTGACCATGACCGAATCTCTCCACTGGCAAGGCTGACTGGAGAAGATGACATATTCTAATAGATTTTCTCATAAAATTTTAGAGACCGAGTCAAGTGCGAACCCATCTGTCGCCCTCTGGACTGACTGCATAAACAACGGGCACCGTTTCAGAAAGGTCATGCACTTAAGATATTTTACATCTGCTCTGATATCATAAGCACTCTCTCTCACTTTCACCTTCTCACTCTCTTTATTTCTCATCCATAAAATGAATTCTTTGGATTCATTGCAGGAGACTATTAAAACTTTGAATCCACATGCATAACATTATTAAACCATTGCTTTTATAATTTGTCAGAGATGTTAGGTTATGATTCACATAGAATTAAAAATCACCCCATGTGATCTGTGTTTCACTTCAAACTATTTTGTAAGGCTTGAGATCCTAGAGAGTGTTGAGTGGTTAAAGCACTACTGTAAACTGAAAGGTTGCTGGTTCAATCCACACAAGACTAGATCCATGTGCTGTCAACATTGTTCCCTTAAAAGAAGGCACTAAAGGTCAACATTAATCGTTTTTTACAACTCATTTTACTTCCATAATATATATTATTTCTTAGTGAACCAGGATACTCAATGAGAAAAAAAATCTAGGTCCCGTACTTGATTTTTAAAAATGTGTAATTGATTGAAGTGTGACAAGTGAGCCTTGTATACCAGAATTTGAGTTTACAGTTGATTGTGGAGCACAAATAACTCACTGGCTGAACGTGATTCAATCATGGACAGTGGTTTCATATGTTTGAAATGAGCTTTCTTAAATTAAAACATCTTACCTACAGCACCATGATGACATGATACACAAATTAATAAGGTTTGATGTTTTGTCCAGTCCCCCAAACACCCTAGGGCACTGTATGCAGGAGTTGATCAATGATTAAAATGTATTTTTAGAGTGAATAATGAATTACATTTCAAGTGATTATATGGCTTCAGAAGACTTAAAGGGGTCATGACATACTTCTATTTAAAATTTTATTATCTTCCCTGAGGTTCACATATAATGTTTGTAATTTTCCTATTTATTTATTTTTGCACCAAAACAGTCATAATTTAATAGTATATAATAATTTTCCAACCTGTCTCTGGCCCTCTGTCTGAAACGCTCCGTTTTAAGTTCTGTGTCCCTTTAAGACTTCAGTGTAAATGCCCACTGTTATGATTGGCTAACATCATGTAGCCCCTTCAATTTAGACATATTTGAAACTCAATTGGAAGAAAGTGAACAACAAGCTCCACATTATAAAATACATTTCAGGGTTTACACATAACGGACAGCCAATACATTGCATCCGAATATATTAAGCACAGGGGCACCTTAACTATAAAACAGTTATGATATTTGAAATATTTGTGAATGAAACTGTTCACTTACGTTTTTTTGTCGATCCAATGCAGTTTTTAACTGCCTCATCTTTAATAATGCTCATTCAACAGTTCCCTTGCAAAACTTGAATCATTTATTGACTGGTTCACAAGCAATCCATGCTAATCTGAGGCGAAAACATACAATCCACGCTGAAATGTTCTGAATACACAGACGTTATACAATCCATGGTGATGTTGGGTGCTTCAACCGGTTTCAACAGGCCAAAGCAGAGATGCCGGTCTTCACATCTCACATCTTCTGTGATTGTTTACACACACAGGGACTGCATGTATTTCTCCCAATCAATGTCAGTAGCAGAATGAGATGCGTTTTTAATAGATGCGCTTGTACTGCTCTTAAAATGCATCGCACATTGCCGGAAACAGATCAAAATGATCAAAGACAAAAGCACAGCTGAGTGAAATATAATGGGTGGTCTCCTTTTTAGAGTTATAACTTGACATTGCATCTTCTAAAAGTGGCACTAGATGAATGGCAATGGTCAAAACCGTTCATCTATTGTAGAAAAACATTTAAATCCAGATAGGCACATGAAGGTCTCCTGTGTAAGTCTCCTTTGGTGGAAATTAATCTACCATGACAAGCCCATCTCTGTCCACTTCACCTGTGTAACTGAGCTGTAAGCACCAGTGGGCTGGGCCATGGGTGCAATGACGAAAAATGGGTGTTTATGCCTTGATTAATAGGCAGGCATATGCAGATGTAGTTGGTCCTTGTGACATCACAAGTTCTACAAATTCCAAATGGCCTATTTCTGGAGCCTGGTTTAAATAAATGCTATTAGGAAGTTTTCAGTTTAGTTTGTTTTTATATGCCAAAAGATCAAGGAAAATTTGATTCAGCATATCACCCCTTTAACAGTGAAAATTGTCATATCAAAAAGCCATATCAACTACTTTTACTATGGGTTTTATGGGGTTTTTGTCCTTTATGGAGTTTGACAGCACAAAGTCACTATTCACTTTCTTTATATGGCAAAAAGATGTGAAGATTTATTTATTTAAATAATTTGGAATTCCCAATGCACTCTAAGTCCTCGTGGCGGCGTAGTGACCCGCCTCAATCCGGGTGGCAGAGGACGAATCTCAGTTGTCTCTGCGTCTGAGACCGTCAATCCGCTTATCTTATCACATGGCTTGTTGAGTAGTATGGAGGCTTCATAATATTCTCAGTGGCATCTGCGCACAACTCGCCACATGCCCCACCAAGAGTGAACCACATTATAGTGACCATGAGGAGGTTACCCCATGTGACAAGCAGCTGGGCAAATTTGGTTGCTTAGGAGACCTGGATGGAGTCAGTCAGCATGCCCTGGATACAAACTCGTGAAGGTAGACGCAGTGCTAGTCAGCGTCTTTACTCGCTGAGCTACCCAGGCCCCAGACGTGAAGATTTTTGAAACTGTTACTTTTGTTCAACTGAGGGAAGAAAGTCATACAGGTTTGGAACAACATAAGAATGAGAAATTAATGACAGAATTTCCATTTTGTGTGAACTATTACTTAAAATAAATTTTGGTGCAAAAATTCCTCATTCCTGCATTTTAGCTTCAGTCAGTCTCTCTTTTTTTACCTTCATTGCAGTGAAGCTCCACAGTGCTTAATGGTCTGCACCCTTTGGGGCCCCAGTGGCCCAATATAAGTGACTATCTCTGCCCTCCAACGTGCAAGCAGAGCCTCAGCACAGACCATTCAATGCTGATCGCATCAAGCTGTGGACAGTTGACTTGGCAGGCATGCACTGGCATACGCTGTTTGACTTTCTTTGTCATTGGCCAGCCTGTGAAATAGTTATTGTTTAATTGAGGGCCGTTAGACAGCTCATCCATCACAGATGTTAATCATATTAAACATTCACACCTCCTTGAGAAGCTGCTATGCTTCTCTGTTTCCACGGTGATGGACCTAATAAATCTAAATATGGTAATCTACTCTAATTTCACCCAGATCCACCCTCTGTTGTAAATGAGCTTCCCGCTCCTTGCGCAAGACTGCTGCGGTAGATAGGCCCGCTAATATGGAAATAGAGTACCCTAGCACACACCATTAAAGCCTATAACCAAATTGTCTTGACACCTCGTACTGCAGATGTGCCGTGGGAGAGTTATACGATGATTAAATCTCAAATTACACAATAGTTATAGAATTATAAGGGTATAAGCTGATGCCAGTCAGTTGTCTCTACCATAAGGCCTTTGGTGTGGTTGGCAGTGCTGTTAGACTTATGAGCCCTCCTGCAGCTTGCATTAACTTTTATTATGATATGATTTCACATTAGATCATCTTTCCATAGCTGCTAAATTTCTATCCAGCTCCATTTTCTTAAGATAAGCACAAACTACAAGACTGAAACTCAGAAGCCCCAGATTGTAGCCAAATTGTTTGAAAGCTAGCTGCTGAACAGTGTTGGGTAACATCATTTTTAATAGTAACTAGTTTAATAGAACTAGCTTCTGTACAATACATGTCAAAATAACATACTAAACAAACATATATATTTAGAAAGTCTAATAATAATAAAGACTCAATAACTGGAATATGCATGATTTGTTTTTCCATCGACATGGCAGCCAAAATGAATAATGAAGGGTAACCACTGTCTTACCTAAAGCAGCAAAGTCCAACACTTGGACTTGCATCATGTATGTCATCATGTGCTGTGCTCATCGACAGTGCCAGAGTCAACTTGAGATGTTTTTCAGAAGTCAGGATCAAATTCAGTAGGGAATGCCAACCTAACATGTTCAAGGAATAAGTCTGATGAATAAATGAATATTTTTCACTTATCTCATTGCATGCTTGTTTTGAGTTGATCCATTGTGTGTACAGATGCCACTGGTTGATCGCATACAACTTCAATGGCGCATGTTGATACAAATTAAATGGAATAATTTTGAATGCTACCAAAATGTCTTCAAAACTTTTTCACAAATCAAATTACTTGTTTATTCTAGAACAAAAATGTTGAATATTTTAAGAAATTAAGAAATGTTTTCTGCGTACACAAACCATGTAGTAGTTGCTCACAGCTGCCAATCCAGAGTCAGCTTTTCTCATCTCATTCTCCCAGTTAAGGTGAGCTGTATCGCGGAGCAGTTCGGCTGCATAAGTCAGTGAATTGAATGAGTATTTCACCCTGTGTATCACGCCGTGGCCATTGGAAGACTAGTCATATAATCTCTCTGCATAGCCGTGTTTACTGCTTTTTTTTTTTTTTTTTTTTTTTAATGCAGTGTGCATTAACACATGAAAGAATCACGTTTCACTCAACCGAATGTTGAATGTTAAATGCTTTAAAACAAAGCAATTTGGATCCACAAACAGTCAGGGATCATTCCACGTTGTATGTATCTATATAATCATTCTGTGGCCATGGGAAGACTTCTCCGGCTTATACCTGTGCTATATTGTACCACGAAAATGAGTGATTACACACTTTTAAATGCAGCCTACATGAATCAATCACGAGTATCAAAGTATCACTAACCCTATTGTTACATTTTTGACAAAATGTTGCCTTAAGAGAACAAATTTCTTAACTCTTGCTGTGATTGTCGTGACAATGGCAAAGTTTATGATGTTTGCTCATTTAAGCTCCAGTACACAAAAAAATCCACTGTTGCAAATGATTCAGCATTCAAATTTACATTCCTTTACAAGCAATATATTTTTAAAGCATAAATATCAGGGTGTGCTAAAAGAAGACTTGTGCTCTGCCCATCGCTGATAAGCATGACTCTCTAGAACTACAATACCCATCAGGTGCACAGTATAATGCCCATCATGCACACACAGACTACAACCTCACTGAATATCTCTAGTAAGCCTCCCACTCTCTAGAACTACAATGCCCATCATGTCCATCCTCAAAGTTTGCACACTTTTACTGCTGATTTATAACAATATGGGGAAAGGTGAGGTGTACTTATTTAAAAAAAATAACTTGTATATTTTGAAAATGTCAAATAAAAAATATTGCATTACTCGTTACTTGAAAAGTAATTGGATTACATAACACATGTTACTTTTGTTACGTTACCCCCAATACTGCTGCCGAAGCTACTGTTGCCCATGTCTCATGCTTATTTTTTAGACTCTTCTTACTCTTTATCCTATTCTGTGCAAATTAGTGCAAAAAATTACCTGCAATCCTTTCCTCCATGTTGTTTCTTGACATGTTGCTATGTGCAATAGTTTATCCCTGCTGAAGAAAAACTCCCACCTTCAATCAGCTTAAGGTAGTTCACTGGTGTCCCAGCCTGGAGTAGCTGGTTATGAATATCTTGGTCCCTCTTTTCAATACAATGAGTTGATAGTGATTCACTTATAATTTGAATTATCATAAAAGTAGTCAGTGCGACTCATGTATCATATTTCAATCCTCTAAAGACATGAGATTGGTCTCGATGAGAAACAACATGAAAATCTTGTCCGTTGCATCCTTAAAAGTGCACTTGCATACTTCATTTTAAAGGCATAGTTCACCCAAAAAAATACAATTCTGTCATAATTTACTTACCCTCGTGCCATCCCAAATGTGTATGACTTTCTTTCTTCAGCTGAACACAAACAAATCATTTTTGAAGAATATTCCAGCTCTTAAGGTCTGTACAATGCAGACCTGAACTTTGAAGCTCCAAAAAGCAGATAAAGTCAGCATAAAAGTAATCAAACAACTCCATTGGTTTTTGTGATTTGAGAATTCAAAATTTTGGTACCAATTCATTTGTATAATGGCCTACAGAGCTGATATATTCTTCAAAAAAATATTTTTTTGTTTTTTTTGTGTTCTGCGAAATAAATATAATAATACACATCTGGGTTGGCCTGAGGGTGAGTAAATGATTAGAGAATTTTCATTTTTGGTTGAAATATTCTTTTAAATCAATGCCTATTTACACCATTTTTTGAGGGCCTCAGACTGATGCAGTATCTCTTTGCCGTTTTTAATAAGGGGAGGTGTTCTAGAACCGGAGGGATTCACATGACTAATGCAGACAAGAGAAATGTCACAGCAGGCCCGTTCAAACGTCTGTTCTAGCGCCATGTTCCGCCTATTTTTGGTTATTGTTGTCTCACAGCTGGCCACACATGTGCACCTGCACACACAATACACTTCAGTGTTGAGGAGGTGACAAGACAAGATATACTTGTTTTCAGATCTGCCTCCTATCTGTCTATATTCTGTTTAGTTTTTTCTTTCTCTCTACTTTCTACAATTTGAAGGGACACGTTGATGAATGTTTGACCATGGTTTGGCACAAAGATGACACGTGAACTCATTTCGCAGCTTACATGCTTTGTTTAGATGGGATTGAGGTAGCATGGACTGAAAACATGATGTAAAAGGACTTCTTGTGTATGTGTGTTTGTGTGCTTAAAGGAATAGTTTCTTTTAGTAAAAAAAAAATAAAACATTTATTCACTCTCATGTCGTTTTAATCCTGTATGACTTTTCTTTTTGAATCCTTCTTTCTTCCGCTGAAATTATTTTTGCATTTTTTAAGAATATTCTGGCCACTTTCTTCATTTAACTAACGTGAGTAAGGACCAAGCCCAAAAACAACAAAAAAGTTGTATCATACTATATTTTCCAAGTCTTCTGAAGCCATAGGATAGCTATCGTGTGGGGCACGGATTTTATTTGAAGCTGTTTTACACTGATAATCTTCCCCTCCAGTGGTCTGTTGTACTGGATCAACTGACTCATTTAAAAAAATATGCAACTGAAAAGAATAAGTTCACAAATTGGACATTGCTACTTGTCTCATAAACATTCAATAAAAAGTTTGAGTGGATGTCAATATTTTCAGTGAATAATGTCTTCAATATTTGTCTGTTCCACACACAAAGCTATCTTAACCTTGTTGATCCCTTCGTCCTTCTGCGTGGACACACAGTCCAGTGTTTTGTCTTCGCTATACTATATGCATCATTTAATTTAAACTGACTGACTTCAGTTCAGGACACTCTAGCCTGTAAGTAAAGGGTTATACTTATGACACCGAGTCATGTGACAAAAAAACTTGCCGTAGACCTCAGTGAAGTTTGTCTTTGGGAGAAACGCCAACAAAACTACGTCTGGTTATAAACCTAATTAAGTTTTTACACTGAAACCTGTTTGAGTCAAAAGATTTGAGTCTCTAGTTTCATTCAATATGCCATTTAAAACATTTGAATGATTTATCATGAAACGGCATGCTGTTAAACACAATGATGCTATTTTTCCCTTTAGAAATCCTATATTTACCACATTTAGAATGAATGGGTTCATCCAAAAGCTGAAAAATTATACTGTAAGAATTTAGGATGAAAATAAGGTGCATTTGGAACTGTTCTGAGACCAGTGCAGACAGACAGCACAACTGAAGTTTAAGTCATTCATTAAATAGGGAGCAAGGGACCATTTAGGCATCCTATAGTTTTCTATGCAGCCAAGTGCATTCATTCCTAACATCCGACTAAAAGTTCAGTTTCAGGTTGCAGATGACATTTGGACAGCTCAACATGGTTGGCAGCCATCCGATAATAGCAATCGGTACATAGATTTAGTATTTATAATGTATAATTTTACTTTAACATGGTTGGCAGTGATTGGACGATGCTGGCCATTACTTTGAAACAGAATTATTTATGCTAATTTCTGATTGGTAAAATGCTTCAGCACTGGCTATCACTTGTTTGTTTGAGTGTGCAAAAATAGAACATTGAGATTTTGTTGCCAAAGTTGATTTTTTTTGTTTTTTTTAACATAATAGTCAAATCAATTCAAATAATTTTTTTATTTATTTATATAGTTTTTTATTTGTGCTTTTCCCAATACACAATACACAGAAAATCAGCTGTAATGTCTTAAAAACATGAATAACCTACACTCCTGGAAACATAATAAACAATTTGATAAAAAAAAAAAAATCTGACATTCTGTAGCTTGGTATTATATAATATTAGAAAAACAACTTATGTGGACAGTCCCACTATTTATAGGAAAACTATTTGCTGTTGTTTTTAATTATTATTATTTTTTGCATGTTTACTTGGGGCTACTAATTACAAATTAAAAAAGGGAAATGGAAAATGCACACAGCAGTCACGCTCGAGTCTCAGGAGGTTAACTGTATTCAGAAGATTTATAATATGATGAACAAGTTGTGTATGGAGCACTTTTATGAAATTTTATGGGTATGGAAAAATGGTATGCAAAAATGGTTAAATAAAGTAAATTATGTCATAATTTTCATTTTTGGCTGAACTTCATTTAAAGGTGTGGGTGAGAAACGGATCAATATTTAATTAAAATATTTGTTACTGTAAATCTCCACTTTCACATTCTTCTTCATTTATTTTTTGGCAATTTGCATTCTTCATCACACCTACTGGGCTGGGAGAATAATTTATAGCAAAAAGTACTTACATTTTTATCTGTTTCTCACCCACACCTATATCATTTCTGAAGATATGGATTTAAACACTGAAGTCATATGGATTACTTTTATGATGCCTTTATGTGATTTTTGGGGCTTCCAATTTCTGGCCACCATTCACTTGCATTGTATGGACCTACAGAGCTGAGATGTTGATCTGGATGAGAGAATTTTCATTTTTGAGTGAGTGCACTTATCTAACCATTAGACTGCATAGCAAGATGGCATGGATTTTTGAACAAAAATATCTTACATCATTAGATGTGTAAGTTGGTTATCTCTTCCACAGACAGCTCTCAACAATCACTTTGTCTACAGTAACGGCACACAGCTTTGTTCAAATTGACGTCTACCTCAAAACATCTCGAACAGCGCAAAAATCATTTGTAAATATGTAAAGCACTAAATTGTTCAATAAGCTACTCAGCATTTATTTGATAATACAATATGCACGAATATAGCTACAAAATAGTGTCTATGAGAAAGAAGCTTATAGACCCAACGTTTTGTACAGTAAGTTTGTGTCTGTGTGTGGTGATGGTATGTTCATAATGACTGTTATTTGCATTGACAAAGCGACCAGATATTTTCTTTGAGATTTGGCAATTTGAGACGACATGAGCGACAGAGACTATTGGCAATACATAGTTGAGCAGAGTTTACATATATGCAAATGAGCAGTGAAGCAATTTTAAACCACATTTGATCCAGGGTAAGAAATCTAGCCAGGGCTTGGGGCAGCCATCCCACCGAAAGTGACGAAAATCCCCCTGTAATTTTGATAGATTTTTGAGTTGTCACATACATTTAGAATGTGTATTTTTGGCCCGTCATTTGGCCCACAGTTTTCTGTTTGTCATTAGCTGTGTGTTGCTTGCTTCTCTGTCGCAGGTTGTTTGGTGTTGTTTTGTTGGACTGTATTGCCTGCTCTTCCACAGCTGATCAAACGCCACAGCTTTCTGTTCTCTGAGATAAATGTGTGGTCTGAGCTCACTACTGCAGCGTGACCGCCAAGCATCTGATCCGGGTCTGGGTACTGCACACGCTCCACAGGGGACCTTATTCTCTGCCCACTACCAGACCGCCTAAGCAATTCTGGGCATCCCTTTAGTGCACTTACCAACTCTGTAGCCCACCCAGGCCCAGAGAACCATCAGCGGACTATTGAGTGGAGAGCTGGCATATTGATGTCCATGTGACTGAGGCTGTTGGTGTGTGTGTTTGTGATTTTGTGACCATAAAACCACTTTCCGGCAGGCTAATCCTGTATGAATTAATGCACCTTTATTGGTACCCATTTTTATTACGCTTTTAACAACAGAAAAGAAATCAAATGTGTCATGGATGATCAAGAGAGACACTAGAAGCAGCTCGGAGCAATTATAGCCAGTGCTTGTATTCCCAGCAGGATCAATGTGTGGGTCTGAGTGCAAATACTCACTTATAGTCCTTTGAAACATAACCATCTACTTCGTAACATTCAATATTTAGTTTGAAATGTAGCTTTATGGGGATTTCATTAAGCAGGGCTTAAAAGTAGGTTTCTTTTGTAGTGTAGTTGAGGGATGCAATAGTTTGGTAAAGATAAGGAGAAGCCAAACTTATGACTATTAGCACAAAGTCTTGTCCACTTTACAGCTTATTGTGGTCTAAAAAGACAGGAAGAGAGTGTGACAAACATTTAAAGTATCAACCATAGCTCATATGCTTTATTGTTTATTTTATTATTCATTTTTTAATTTATTTTGTATAAAAGTAGTAGCTTGTTACTCACAGTGTGTGATGTCTGTGCAAATTCAGTGTGTGTGAAAGGTTTTGGATGCTTCCATCATATGTACACCGTGTCCTGCCTCTTATAAGAGCTATCCTGAGATACACTATGATGCTGGATATGTGTGTGCGTCACCAGAACACTGTCTTTATCTCTTTTTCTCTGAATACTGAATACTCTCTATTAAATGTATTCAGTAAAGGATTCAAATACATCAAATAAAAAGAATAGTTATAGAATACAGATTTATAAAGGCAAGACACAACTGGAGGAATTAAGTGTGATATGTCATTATTATATTATCTGAAGTGCTACACCTCCACTTTTAACTAATCTAAGTGAATCTGAATAGCTTGGTTTTTTAAATGTATTTTTTTCTTTATGGAAGGCAGAAGACAAACAGAACATTTGAATCTTTTTCTTAACCCATTATTTGATTGGACTGACAATTTGGACACAAAATTAGATAAGAAACGCAAATAAACAGTATTTATTTTTTAAATGATAACCGGATGCCATTGAGATCATGTGACAACAGTGTAGTATATTAATGTATTATTAATTATTAATTAATTAATTAGGCTTGCTTGCACATTTCTATATTTAAGGCAATATATTAATTTAGTTTTCTATCTCTTTCTATATATTTTATTACCAACACTTTTATTTTGCTTTTAATTCTTTTACTCATCCTTTGATTTTTTTTTTTTTTTTTTTTTTTTTACTGTTTATATTTTTTTTTGTGAATCACTACCTAAGAGATGTTTTTTTTTTAAGTGGAAATAATATTAATGTTTCATTATCAGTAACATAATACAAGTATGTATGTAATACTGAAACATACAGTACTGTGCAAAAGTCTTAAGTCAAAAGCACATAAGATGTTTCACAAAAACATTTGTCTTAAGATGGTTATTTATATCTTCAGCTTTAGTGTGTCAATAGGAGATATAAATGTTAGTCTCCCAAACATTACTTGAATGTGAATAGAATAGAATAGAAGAACAAGGAGCCCTGCAACAGATGTCATGGCCCCCACATACCCCCCACTGAACATTGTGGCAGTCTGGGATTACATAATGAGACAGATGCAATTGAGACGGACTAAATAGATAGAAGAACTGTGGCAAAGTCTCCAAGAAGCTTGAAACATCCAATCTGCCAACAACCAAGAAAAACTGTCCAGGTGTATCTAGGAGAATTGGGGCTGTTTTGAAGGCAAAGGTGGTCACACCGAATATTGATTTAACTTGTTTTATTTTTACCGTACTTTGTATGACATTAATTGATTAATGAAAACTATTTATAGCATTATATCTGAAGACATCCTCACTATGCAACATTTTCCACAAGTGCCTAAAACGTTTGCACAGTATTGTATAATATTAGTATGTTACAATATGTGTCACTCTGAACTAGCCCCACACATTTATAAGCCACAGTTTTTACAGTAGTTATTTAAATGAGCTATTCTTCTCTCATTTGGACTCTGTTTCCCTCTTTCAGTCTTTGCAGTAGGCCTATTTCTCTAATTATTTTTTTACCTATTTTATTTTTATCTAGTCTATTATTGTCATTAATAACTGATTTTTCTCAACTGTTCTGCAAGTTCCTGATGTGGATGTGACTCACCAAAATGCTTATCGTGAGCCGTCTGTCATTACTATCTTTACAGAGAAGCTGCATCTGCAGCGGCTGCATAAGTGTATTTACACAGCAACAATCGCGGGAAACAATGTATCATGCACGCAAATGTTATATTTGTAGAAATAACATCTGTATTGATACTATTGCACAGCTGACAGCATGCTGATTGTTAAGATGTGCCGGTGCCGGATTTATTAGTTTATAATTAGTATATATTCATGTTTAATTTAATGTTGTCACCTTAATTGTGTTATGTCACCCTAATTAAATCTATAACTATTAGGTGACAGCTTATTAAATAATAATAATGATATCATCTGCTTGTTGTATATTTAAAAACATTTTCTTCACATAGTTTATATAGTTAGCTACTTTTTGTTGAGTTTTAGCTAACATTTTTTTTTTAAGTTTAGCTTGAGTGTAGATTAACTATAAGTAATGAATAGCTTGTATCTTGGGAAACTACAGTCTCAACCCAACATTGTTGCCCGCATAAGCAGCTGCCTACTAAGACAGCATCCTAAATTTAATAGAACCACAAAAGTGCCTGATTTGGAACGCTCTGCATAGACAGCACATCATATAAATAGCTCTCCTTTCATGAATCTCACAAGGGACTCGATGGAGTTTGACATTATCATGTTGCTCAAGCTAATGATGCTATACTCTAATAAGCAAAAAAAACAAAAAACATAACACACAAATGTTGGGTAAAACAGTCACTTTTTAATTCGATTGAACTTTATATTGAATATATATATATATATATGGAGCTAAAGGAATTATATTAACATTTATAATCAACATTTCTCTTGCTTCGTCCATCATCTTGGAAGGATTTTTGCATTGAGTTTGTTGAAATGCATTCTGGAATTGCCTACTCCATAAAGGATACGTGAATTGACAGAATTTAGCCAAAACAAGCTAACTTAGAAGCATAATTACTTAACTTCTATCTTTTGTCAGCCTTCACAACGGAAGTGCACCTATGAGCCCTTAAAATGCTGCCTACATAGACAGCTTACTCTGACTGATGCATCACAAGAAGAAAAAGACTAACTTTTTTTCTCCCTTCCTGAATCTTTTTTCATTTTTCAATTCTTGGTCACCCCTTCGATATATCTCCTCTATTCTGGCACTTGATATTTTGTCCCTAATGAGAACACTGACTAGCCTGTTCCCTTCTGCCTCTCTCTGAAAACAACATTGGGAGTCACCTGCTGTCAGTCAGAGATCACCATCTCAATCTCTTCTCTTACAGGGACTCCTGTTTGTTCACTCCAAAGTTAGAACTCACCCTAAAGTCATATATTTTTATCACATCAGGATGGGCAAGTTTAAAAGAAACCTCAGGAAACTACTATAGAAACCTTGGGGGAGCCTTCAAGTTGACAAGTGTGAGTGTTTGTGTTGGTGTATGGAAATGAGACAGATATATTGCTCCTTTCTTGTCTCACAAGACACGAAGACCTTAAAATTTGAATTTGCAATGGACAGAGGCTGAAGTTCAAGTAAATATTTAACATTGAGCCTGGCTGTGGTTTTTAATGATATTTTAAGTGCCAACTCTTCCACTCTGGCCTTTTCCCAGTGTGTTTAGCCTGTGGCACATCAACATCTGTTTATCTAGACCAGTAGCGGTTCTAGCTTGTTTGGTGCCCGGGGTGGGTGGGGGGGGAGAGGGACTCTGAGGTTCATCTCTGGTTGCTGTACCGCCTACGTCCTAGTAATTTGTCCATTCCTTGTCAATCACCAGCGATATAAATACTGACTTATGTGACCTACTTTTGTGCATTAACTACATCCTTGTTGAATATCAGGCATATTTCTGTGACAGTGGCATGTTCCTTTTATAAGCATGGAAAATGTGATTTCCCATCTGGATATCTAATTGATAGAGTATAAGTATTAGTAATCATATTGATCAAGTGACACACAAATCATGACCAGAATCAGGGCTGGACCGGTAATCTGGCATACCGGGCATTTTCCCGGTGGGCAGACGCACTTTTGGGCTGATCAAGGGCGTAATGGTCATCGGGAGAACCGAGCGGGCTGGTGGTTTGGCTGCGAAATGTGCCGAACGGGCCGCGATAAGCAGCAATGAGCTGCCACGTTATGCAGAACGGACCACAAAATGGCGCCGCGATATGCAGAAAAGGACACCGATTTCTCTTCCCAGTCCAGCCCTGGCCAGAATGTACAGTGATTGCATCAGCCTTCCGGGTTAGGCTGTGTATCAAGGGATTGTTGTTGTTTTTTTGCACAAACACTTCTTCTACTGGTCGATTTTGCTTTAAAAATGTCATACATTTTTTTAAAACATGAAAAACTTCAACAAAAAATACATAAATTCTAAATTCAAATGACACTTCAAACAAAATGAAAAAATTTTCAAAATAACAAAGTGGTAAAAAAATCCTCCCCAAATCCAAACATTTAACCCTCTACAACTTCTTCACCTGCCCCTTTTGCAGTGACTTAAAAATCACACTACAACAAAATATGGAAAAAGAAACCATGACCTTTAGAAAGTTTAACACAAATCTTATAATGTTTGGTTTCATAAAACAGCTAATACTGTGATTGTTAGGGACTTAATTTGATGTTCCACTATATTTTCAGAGTTTGGACATGAACTTTATTACTTCCAAACTGTAAATGCAGGAATTGAGTTTAGACTTTGCGCTGAAGACAGACTTCTGAAATGTCTTTTAGTGCAATTACCTATTTCAGGAAAATAGGAAATGACACTGCGGAACTTCATTAACATTCAATACACCCACAATAGTGCAAACACTCCCACCCATGCTCTCATGTGCTTTGCACAGCCACGAAATTAGAGACCTATATGTTCTTCCTGAATGTTTATGAAAAAACAAAACACTTCAGGTGTTCATTATAACGCAAATTCCTACATGACATGAACACTCCACACACATTTACTCTACAAATGATTGCTAATGACCAACATTGTAAACTATGCCTGTATGAAACAAATACAGTAGCTTTCTTCAGGTATATTAGATCACATTTTTCGGAACCAAGCAATTATCTCACAATATGGAAAAATGGTGCATTCTGCTTCAAATGTGCGATGTCACACTTCAGTCACGCCTGTTCTTTTGAGAAACACATTATTGTTCCCCAAAGATTTTTGAATGAACCCCAGCAAAGCTGGAACAGACCGTTGATAGTATTCCAATCTGCTCATTATAAAAAGCCAAATCAACTTTGCCCTGTGTTGCTGGAAGACATTCCCGCAACTATTAAGAAAAACCTGATCCTCTATAGATGTCTTTCACAGTAGTTTGGTGTTCTATTAAAACCAATAATGAGTTGAATTATGAGGATATGCCTGTCTGTAGTGTTTGATGGCTGGGGTGAATGTATTTGTGGCTGCAGTGAGAAATAGTTCTGAATCTGGACACGGACAGATTGGACCCGTGACTCATTCTCATTCACCACTGGTGCGAGCATAAGGATGCAACATCCCTCTGTGTAATTAAGAGTGTGTCATAAAATGAGTTATCATTCTGGCTTTTTTTACAGCACGTGTTAAGATCCGCTCTCTAATCTGACAATTAATATGGTAATTAACTCCTGCTGAGCTGGAGATTAAGAAAGAGATGGATGTCATAATCTTTTGGTTACAATAATTTTTTTTTTTTTTTTTTTTGGAGAGAGATGGGTGGCAATTGCTTCTCGCCACAATAGTAAAGTTCTGAGACTGATATTTGCAGCCAAACATGATTAGTTATTCATATAAATGTGTATTTTAACTTGCAAATGGTTTTCTGTGCACCAGTGCTTATTATAAGCACAAATTTGTGTTGCTGCTCTCTTCCTCCAGTGAATTAAGACTTTGTCTTCTTTCCAAAAATAAAACAATTCTATCATTTGCAGATGTTAAACTGATGTTGTTGAGCTCCAAAAATGACAAATGTCAGTCCTTATTCGGTGTAATTCAGGGTAATGTAAAAAATCAGCATAAGTATTCTGCTTAACATTTCCTATTGTGTTCCACATAAAAAAGAAAGTCATACAACTTTGGAACGACATTGAGGAATTGGTGACACATTTCAATTTTAGCTGAACTATTCCTTTAAATTTTAGGGAACAAATAATGCATTCTTTGACGTCTCGTCATCTCCCACTGCACACTTCAGTGTTGTGCGCTAAAAGTGGTTGAATTCAAGGACTTTTGTGTCAGCAGATGCAAACCTCATGCATAATGCAGGTCCCTTCACCTATACTCAGAGGAAATGCTGCACTTCCCAGTGCTCTCTGATGCATCTTGTCTTTGCAGAAGCCATCACTTACATCCCACTAAGAGCAGGCCAATTGTATGGGAGGGACAACTGGGAACATTGTCCTGGGCCCTGTGACAAGGGATGTCCCCAGTTGTCCTCTGTGGTATAGCGAAGATATTGGGCCCAAGTCAGAAGTGGTTCACACATAGACTTTTGTTCTAGGCCTGAGAATTTAAAGATCCCCATGAAAATGCTTGACAGGATCAGTTTTTTTTCCTGTGTTGACATACTTCCTGTTGAAACAGGAAGTTTGAGTGGGGTATGTCCATTTCTTTTTGTTACAGTCATGAACCATGATTTGCTTCGTGACGTTACATGTCACTGTAATAAAAATGAGAACTTATTTTTACATGACAATCCTAAACCTTAAACCTAAACGATATTGCCATTAAAATAAATGTGAGAAGGAAAACGCTAAATTCTGAGGCAACCACATGATTTTGTGCTTATATGAAACTTTTAGCTCACATTTTCACCTCACATGCTCTGCTGGACTCGTACCCTGGTCCTTTGCATTGCGAGAGCAACACACTATCAGTTGAGCTTTCACGCAACTTGATCACAGTTGAATAAACTTGGCTATTTAAGTGTTAAAATGCAGTATAGTTAGTGTTTTTATGTGATAAGATAGAATTGTGTGAGCAAAAAGTGTTTATGAATGGGTATCTGCTGTTTTACTTGTGATTTGTATGAAAGTGAATAAAAGTCTGTGGCACGGTGGAGGGCAGGACCGGCGCGTGATTACGCACGCCCGGTCCCGTATCAGGCTAATTGAGCCGTCAAGAGGGATAAAGGCCACTCGCAGACGGCGATCGGGAGAGAGAGCTTAATCAGCAGACATGTCTGCTGTCCTATGTGTTTGTTTTAAGTTCTTCATTAAAATTATTATTTATTTGTCAAGCCGGTTTCTCGCCTCTTCCTTGCCCGTGACCTTGAATGTCTTTACATTGGTGCCGAAAGCCCGGGAAGGAGGAGGGATACGCCGTAGCGGAGTTCTCGCCACTTCTCAATGGAGCAGCCGCGGCCATCTGCCGGGGGACGGAGGAGCCCAGCCACCTGGACGCGGAGGAACGGCCGCCGACCGCGAGGGGAGGAGGGGCTCCTGGCCGACCGCCTGGAGCGGTTAGGGCCGCTGCCAGGGGCGGGGGAGTCCCCTAGTAGCCGCTGGAACGCGGCGGGGTTGGAGACTGCCGACCGCGTGCGGGGAGGGGCTCGCCGCCGACCGCCTGGAGCGGGAGAACTGCTGCCAGGGGCGGGGGGAGGCCCCTTCGACACCCCGGGAACGCGGCGGGGCGTTCCGTCCGCCAGGGGCTGAGGACTGCCTCCGATCTGCCCGGAGAGGCGCGGCTGTTGTCCTGTAGAGGGTGACGTTTTTTTTTTTCTTTCTTTCCTTTAATCTCTCTCTCCTCTCTCTCTCGATACCGCTCTGCGTTGGCCTTTTCCCACTTTTTTAAATTATGGTGTTTGTGGGAGGGGAGGTACTGCCCAGTGCAGGAACCCTCCCCCCCCCCCCTATTTTTAATTGTTGTTTCCCTCCCCTTGCCCCCTCCCTCGTCCAGGCTGATGGGGATGACCCGCTGGCAGACCGCGCGGGAGGTTTACGCACGCCCGGTCCCGTATCAGGCTAATTGAGCCGTCAAGAGGGATAAAGGCCACTCGCAGACGGCGATCGGGAGAGAGAGCTTAATCAGCAGACATGTCTGTTGTCCTATGTGTTTGTTTTAAGTTCTTCATTAAAATTATTATTTATTTGTCAAGCCGGTTTCTCGCCTCTTCCTTGCCCGTGACCTTGAACGTCTTTACAAAGTCATTATCGTTTTAGCACCTCCTAGTGTTTATTTCACAAGGAACTGATGCGATATGTACAATGAGCCACGTAAAACCATTTAGCAAACATGTAGATTCGTCGTAATGCTTTTCTGTGAGAACAGGTTGCCACTAACAGACATGGACTATAAGCCACAAAACAAAATGTTTTAGTTGTATGGGGTCTTCAAGTAACGGTCCAGACTAAGAGCGAGCGACGTGACAAGACAAAGCTAATATATTCCCGTTATAATCAACAAAGCTGTCTGCATGTGTTGTCATAGTGCTATACAGCATATGTCTGTGATTTTGCATAATTTAATCCCCTCCTTTTATTGATTATTGTTTTTTTCTTTATTTACAATATCTGTTTATTGTGTTCAGGTTCTTTTGAGGCAGTTTTCTCATAACGCTCACAAATACTGACCCCAAACTAAAGAGGTTCTCACTGAACATCCCTGTCTTTCTGTTTTAATAGGTATTCTGTCTACCCCTTCTCCGTCTTGGAACGCTGTGGAATCAAACATCCAAAGCCATCACCATTTTTTGGTAACCTCATGCTGTTTCGAAACGTAAGATCTTTTGTTCTTTTTAGAAAGGAAAACAAAATGCATTCACTCGCTTTCTCTCTCTCTCTCTCTCTCTCTCTCTCACACACACACACACACACACACACACACACACACACACACACACACACACACATACACCTTGTATTGCCCACAAAGCTGCAAAAATTATGTTTCTCTCATTGAGCTGCACTTCATTAGATTTGTTCATTAAAGATGACTCACCACTAATGACATCTAATACCGTGTGATTCCCGAAAAGATTACCCTCTGTGCAGAATGATGTACTTTTACAATGGAAATAAAAAGGAAGGGGCGAGCAGTGGGTTGGTTTAATATTGCGGAATTTATACTTTTAATTCCTCCATTTTTTATTTTTTTTTATTTTCGTTTAATCTGTGTCCCACAGTGTGATGTAGCAAATCATGAGCTTCCTTCAGGACACATTTTCTCCTGTCTTTAGTTTAATAATAATGATTGGATGTCTATTAGAGGAGATAGAGGATGAGATTTTAATGACGTAGGGATGATTGATCCCATTGAGAGTTTTACAAGGAACCTTCATATATGGACGTGAACTTGCTGAATTCATCCACCCAATGAAGGTGAAGCACATGAAACCTGTCAAGAACATATCTGAGTCGTATTTCACCCCACATTCAAAAGGGGAAAAAATAAGAAATTATATGTTGCTTAAAGAAAATGAACCCTACTTTTAGACTATTAAGAATTTTAGCATTTTAGTATTATTTTCATGACAAACACATTCTGCCCCAAATAATAATATATTATTTTAAATGTATGAAATAATAAATAATATTTGTATATAATGTATTAAATAACATAACAATATATACACTCACCTAAAGGATTATTAGGAACACCATACTAATACTGTGTTTGACCCACTTTCGCCTTCAGAACTGCCTTAATTCTACGTGGCATTGATTCAACAAGGTGCTAAAAGCATTCTTTAGAAATGTTGGCCCATATTGATAGGATAGCATCTTGCAGTTGATGGAGATTTGTGGGATGCACATCCAGGGCACGAAGCTCCCGTTCCACCACATCCCAAAGATGCTCTATTGGGTTGAGATCTGGTGACTGTGGGGGCCATTTTAGTACAGTGAACTCATTGTCATGTTCAAGAAACCAATTTGAAATGATTCGAGCTTTGTGACATGGTGCATTATCCTGCTGGAAGTAGCCATCAAAGGATGGGTACATGGTGGCCATAAAGGGATGGACATGGTCAGAAACAATGCTCAGGTAGGCCGTGGCATTTAAACGATGCCCAATTGGCACTAAGGGGCCTAAAGTGTGCCAAGAAAACATCCCCCACACCATTACACCACCACCACCAGCCTGCACAGTGGTAACAAGGCATGATGGATCCATGTTCTCATTCTGTTTACGCCAAATTCTGACTCTACCATCTGAATGTCTCAACAGAAATCGAGACTCATCAGACCAGGCAACATTTTTCCTGTCTTCAACTGTCCAATTTTGGTGAGCTCTTGCAAATTGTAGCCTCTTTTTCCTATTTGTAGTGGAGATGAGTGGTACCCGGTGGGGTCTTCTGCTGTTGTAGCCCATCCGCCTCAAGGTTGTGCGTGTTGTGGCTTCACAAATGCTTTGCTGCATACCTCGGTTGTAACGAGTGGTTATTTCAGTCAAAGTTGCTCTTCTATCAGCTTGAATCAGTCGGCCCATTCTCCTCTGACCTCTAGCATCAACAAGGCATTTTCGCCCACAGGACTGCCGCATACTGGATGTTTTTCCCTTTTCACACCATTCTTTGTAAACCCTAGAAATGGTTGTGCATGAAAATCCCAGTAACTGAGCAGATTGTGAAATACTCAGACCGGCCCGTCTGGCACCAACAACCATGCCACGCTCAAAATTGCTTAAATCACCTTTCTTTCCCATTCTGACATTCAGTTTGGAGTTCAGGAGATTGTCTTGACCAGGACCACACCCCTAAATGCATTGAAGCAACTGCCATGTGATTGGTTGATTAGATAATTGCATTAATGAGAAATTGAACAGGTGTTCCTAATAATCCTTTAGGTGAGTGTGTGTGTGTATATATATATATATATATATATAAAATGTCTTTTTTTTTAAAGTTAACTTTGGTGTAGAAATGGCATACTAAAGTATGCCATTTCTACAAACTGATTTCCCGAACATGACCTGCACCTTTCATTGGTCAGCCATAAAAAATCTAATAAATGTTGGCCCACCCCAAACTCACACCATTTGTTGAGTAAAAAATACTCTGATAATCTAATGAGAATTATCTCATTATGAGGATTAAAATGCCTGGATGTGTTACGGTAATGAGGATCTGGATTATTGAGGATTATTCAAATAATGTCACAATGCAAATATTCCTTATGGTACTAAAACAAGCATCATTTGATTTATTAAAAATTTAATTTCGTGTTTTTTTTTTTTTAAATCAAATTTGGTCTGAAATTGTAAAAACCCTGACAAGTTTTCTTGAAATGTACATCCTAAAGCATGTGGAAGCATCTGGTCAGCTTGTTTTTTATTCCATCGACACACTTGCATGCTTTAAATAACCCAATTCTGATGCTCTACTGGTCCTGAATAGATTCCCAGATCAATATGTTACTGTCATACAGTCATGGTGGGCTGGACAGCCTGTCATCCGCTGCATTCATTTAATTTGATCTTTCCATCACCTGGTTGTGACAATACCGCTTCTTCCATTGCTCTCTCTTGGTCGGTCTGTCTGTCCCTTTCCCTTTAACTATACTTTTCATCTCAATTCAATTCTTCCTCATTTTCATGAAATGTTATTTAAAGGAAGTGAGAGAAGCATGAATGTGTATGCAGCTTCATCTTGCATAATCACTGCATGTCTAAATGAACCTCCCCAGTTAAACTGCCCCTCCATAACAGTTGTAGGATGAATCAACTGAAAGTAATTGCAACCATGGTTTTTAACATACTTTTTTTATTACTATTTATTTAACTATTTTTACACAAAATTGAAAGGCCAAGCGATGCTTTATTTTCAAGATGATAATTGGATGCCATGATGAGGTCATGTAACAACAATGTACCGTACTATTGTGTGAAACATTTATTGTTAAATAATGCCTATAGTTTCACGTATGTACTTCAGTATTTTTAAAGAATAGCAGGCAGTATACACCGTATACTGACATATAGTAAGCTAGTATTTCATTCTATAGAATGGGGTTTGAGACATGGAAGAAGAGCAAACATTAATGATGTATTTTGAAAGGTTTCTAGGATAAAATGTGAAAGAGAAGCAGGAGTATGTGTGAGGCTCATGGGTAACCAGAAGTAATGTTCAGAGATGGAAAGGGGTCGTGGATGAGGGGCAGATAGAGTCACATTTCAAGACTAGACAACAGAGTTTCTCACAATCCACAACAGTACATTATCATGCCACACTCCATTACCAAACACAACACTTACAGACATGAGATTTGCTCCATTTACCATCCTGAACAACCTAGCAGCAATTTATCCCCAGTGTGTTCTCCCTATTGCAAACACACACACAAACAGAGGTTATAGCATGGCTATATCATGGAAAACCAGTCCTTGCTCTTTTGAAATAAGAGTTTGATTTCAGATACTCCTTTTCATTTTAAGATCCAATCAGATTGCTTGATTCATACACAGTTTTTGGGTTCTGGGCTTTTACAATTAGCAGTTTTTGGAAGAAGTAATCACTGGATTTTACAAAGTTTGCAAGGTTAATGGTATTGAATCTTTGAATGATATTTAGGCTTTTGTTTGAGGCACTAGAACATTGTTTCCCAACCTTTTTTCTGGCACAACGCACTTTTTTCCGACTAAAGAAAAATTATACGGCACAACACATTGTCCCACATTGGCTAACCATCGTCAATATTTATAATTTTCAAGAACTTGTCCATGTTTTCTGTCCGTCTTAGTAGCGTCTTTACTTCTAATGTTTGAAATTTGGCTATGCAAAAAATGAAAAGTCATATATGTAGGTTATGCTGTGTGAGGTCACAGGTGGCAAGAGTGCTAAATGGGTAATTAAAAACAGCAAATTTGCTTCTTTTAAAATTTGTAGATTTATTCTTGCAATGCCACAACAAATTACAGGGATGCAAACTCATGAGGGGCGAAAACGGTAAGACAATCACTGGCCCACGAACACTTTTTCTGGGGATATTTTTTTAAAGAATAAGCTAAAAACACCAATTCCAGCTATTTTAGTAATTCAAGTTCAATTAAGTTTACAACTGTGCAGAATTAGCTGCAAAATAAAGAGTATTTTGGATTCACAAGTTTGTTCAATTTTATTAATTGATTAGTTCAGTGATCCTTTCTGTAAATGTCAATAGGTGGCGACAAATGAGTGTCTTATGTGCTATGAGTGAATCAGTGAATCATTTTGAGTCATTCATGACCGAAATCTACTAAGAGACTTTATAGCATTTACGCATTAAAAGAACAAAGCAGATCTCTGGTCTTCCTTCAGTCTGAGCATTATTTTTAATCCAATAATAGTGAGTTTCAATAACATCCTTATCTTCTCCTTTATTAAAACTTACATGGCTATAAATCGACTGACTTCAGTAGAAGAATTATAAACGCAAAGCAGATCTACGGTATCACTTTCAATTAGGGCTGGGCGATATGGCCAAAATTTTTATCACGATAATCTTTTTCATATTGTTTGATATCGATATTTATCACAATATACATTTACACATTGCACTTTCTTTTTTTATTTAAAAGTTGACAGAAGAAAAGAAGAAAAAATTAATTCTAAATAGTCAAAATTGTCTCTACAAAACTGCACAGGGTGTCCAGAGACGGCCAAAGCAGTGGGGTCTGCGGGATCTTTTACCAATTTTACCATCTTTTACCGTTTATCAATTGAAAATGAATGTTAAAAGATGATCTGTTTGTTCTGAAGCATAGTGACAGGAGGGTTTTTAAACATAAAAAAACAGTTGGAGGGCCAGATAAAGATGATCTGGGGGCCACCATTATACTAGCCCTGGCATAGATAATTTATTGTAGCCAATTCCTTTTTATTTTTATTTATTGTAGTCTCGAGCCATTCACAGCAGACAACGGGTTGCAGTGAGCTTACCCAAGACGTCAAATTTCAACGCTACAGGCTCCGGTTCAGAGTTCTATAGAAGTCTATCGGACTACCCTGCACGTTGAAAAATGACGCCAAAGGTATACCCAGTGCGTTAAAAAGTGTCGCCAAGGGGTCCTGGCCAAGCGTCCATATGTGACGAGTTGGGTGTGAGAATGTGTCTCACGCGATCACTGATCTGTAGTGCACGCGACCCAGCTTTTCAGTCCGTGGGAAAACAGCGTCTAGTTTAAACGTAACCGAGAACAGCGCGCGCGCTGAGGAACAGCCAGTCACAGGTTTTTTGACTGTTTGTTAAATGTTTTCAGTTTTGTTTGAATTCGTTTATATCACATCTGTGACCCCCACTGGAGCTACCGCTGGGCTGCGGATCTGACATATCACGGTACTGTTTGAATAGACTTTGCTGCACGCCGAGTGTTTTTGTGTGTAAAACAATGTAGCGTCAGGTTAGAAGGCGAATTAGTCATTTACTGTGTCTGTCAGATGTCTGCTTCACTTCTGAGTGGCTTGTCTTACGGTGCTGGGCGGAGCAGAGCGAGCGTATTCAGTTCATTCATGCTCGCTCTGCACGCGGCAGTGGAAATAAGTGCTAACGCACGGTCAAAAACTGTTTTGAAATATATTGGCCAAACGGAAATATTTATCGGCCGATGCCGATATCTAAAAAAAATCAAAATATCGGCCGATATATTGGCCTCGGCGATATATCGGTCGACCACTAGTCCAGACATGTAATAAATGTTCACAAAATTAGAACAGAAATCGATTTTGTATATTATTAAAGGAACAATATTCAAGATTACAGCGCACAAAGATCAGAGCTGTTGTCCACATCACTGTTGTTCTGTCGCGCTCTTCACTAGAGACGATGAGAGGGCGCAACCGTTGTCATGAAGTCTTGCTGGAATCAATCCGGTGTCTGACGTAACCTAATTGTTAGCAAGGCAGCTAGCATCCAGTATGACGTGAAGCGAAGCTGAGAGCGTTTTCAATTAATTCCTATGAAAGCCGAGAGTCATGCTCGCAAGGTGGATCGTATGATTGGCAGCAGTGCTGAGCAAGCTCTCTCCTAGCGCTGTGAGCGCCTTTGAGAGGATTTTGTCCGCCCCAGTGGAAACGCAGCGTGAGAAATCCGAAGTGCTTGTGTTTTAACGACACGCAGTAAATATCAAAAATTCCTCAAAAGCTTTTTGTGGATTTTCTTTATCGTGATATATATAGATATTGTTTTATCGCCCAGCCCTGGTAATATTTAATTAAAAGAAAATATGAAACATTCAATGTCCATTCACAAATGTGGACAGTTCCTCCAAAAGGTGAGGAGTTTGGATCCCTGAAATTATTTTGTATATTTTCAGGCATTTATTTATTTTGTGGAATTTGATCATTTCCACGGCACACCTGACAATCTTTCACGGCACACTAGTGTGTCGCGGAAACAAAAAAACTGTCTCTAAATGACACATTAAAACAAAACAAACTGTTATTGGTTGCTTTACATGTCAGTCAGACAGACCCTTCTTATCTAAATGAGCATAACAGTCAGTTCCAGAAGTAGTACCATTGATTTCTTCATTGGGCAATAGATTTTTTAACAGTAATGTACACCTTTAAAAACAGACCTACCGTGAGCTCCAAGCTTTTAATAATTGGTGGGTGATTCTGTCGAAGCCATCTGTCTGTGTTATTTTAACTTTTAACTTCACATTTAACCCTTGTGTTGTGTTTGTTTTGTGCAAACACATTTTGTGTTCCCAGTCAAAAATGACTTAGTGGGCCTAAGATTGTTTATAAATCTCTCATATTGCATATATTATCACAAACTATGGTATTAGACCTTTTTGTCAACCTTTTTTTTTTTTTTAGTAACTATGACAAGTTTTGTACTATTTTTTTTATATATATATAATATAATATAATATAATATATTTTTTAATTTTTTTTTAATTATTATTATTGATAGAAGGATGTATTGAACTGTGCTTATACCAGGCCAGTGGAATTTAAAAGATGAATAAATAAATAATAATTACATATTAAATTAAGAACCACTTGCTTGATTCGAACAAAACAGGTGTTATTTTAAAGCTCAGAATCTGGACTTTACGATGCATGTAGCTGATCCTTTGTAAATTTGTTATCAAAACAATTATATTCAGAGTTGGTAAAACCATAAAAAAGATTAGATAGCCATGTGTTATATATCGTTGGAAAGGTTTCAACATATTTACTCATCTAAAGGATTGGGATGCTCTTAAACTTAATATTTTTGTTATTAGTTTTGTAGTCTAATCCATTCATATCCAATGGTCAGTAATTTTTAACCGGAAACAGGACGAGTGTAGCAAAGTGAAATAAAATAAAATAAACATTTAAAGAAAATGGTCCAAATTTTGTTTGTGTTTTCAGATACTGTATGTGAACAAAGTGAAGGAATTTTATTCCAATTTGGAACCAAAATTGTATAAATAAATATATAAATAAAACTGTAAAAATGACTGGAACACAACATAAGGGTTAACAGCTGAATTTCTGGTGGAGAACTACACTACTGATGAATCCTGCAGAGAAAAATCCACCAATAAGAGAATCGTGGCCAAATGAGCAACACAGCAACCGCCCTCTCTCATGACGCACTGTAAATTAAGTAAACGATTTGGTCTCCCTACACTCTCAAACTAATAATATATTTGCTTATATCTGAATATATTGCAATATACTTAAAATATATTGTTTCTTGTAAAGATGATCATTTTCATGGGCAAGGAAGAGGCGAGAAACCGGCTTGACAAATAAATAATATTTTAATGAAGAACTTAAAACAAACACATAGGACAACAGACATGTCTGCTGATTAAGCTCTCTCTCTCGATCGCCGTCTGCGAGTGGCCTTTATCCCTCTTGACGGCTCAATTAGCCTGATATGGGACCGGGCGTGCATAATCACGCGCCGGTCCCGCCCTCCACCGTGCCACATTTCTATACTTGCAATCAACAACTTCAAATTAATAGATTTTTTTTTTTTTTTTATTCGATTACATAATTTGCAATGATTCATGGGATTGTAGTTCATTCGCTCATGAAACTGGTAAAGTACACAGTCTTGTACCTTTGTCTTGTTGTTCATTTTCAAATGCTTTCTTGCTTCAAAGCTAAATGTGTAATGTTGTGATTTGTAATCAGTTCAGAGCTGGTTGGCTTGGTTCATGGCTTAAAACTCTGCTATGAAAACCCTATAGCAAAAATCAATGGAAAAAATATTAATGGAACCAAGATGACAATACAAAATAAAAGTAGCCTAAAAAAAACTTGGATATCATTATAAGCACTCATATGGGGATGCAAATAATAAAATGCCTACAAAATAGCCTCTTTAATTGTCTATCATTCACGAGTCTATCCTTGAAAAAGCATATACATTCACACCCTCTTTGATACTTACTGAAGGTCTGCCTACATGACTCTGAGTGGCATGAAATATTATTTGTGGCTGAGACAAAGAGAGGCAATGCAGTGTTCAAACCCACCTTGATGTCAAGGTCAAATATGTGCAAGGAAATAACTGGAACTTTTAAAGAATTCCAGAAGTACACACTGGAGATCACTGACTGTCCGCTTCAGTCAGATCTGGGTTTATTGATCATATCCATCTGAGATGAATCCCCAATGAAGTCAAAGGCTGGGCCAGCTCATTTGTTTGAATTATGCTGTGGTGTAAAGCACGGGTCTCCTGTTAAAGGGATAGTTCACCCAAAAATAAAAATTCTGTCATCTTTTGGTATTTATTCACCCTCATTTTGTTTCAAACTCATTGACTTGCTCTCTTCCATGGAACATGGTGGGGACCTACAGAGGACCTTTCTGAAGAATATCCTGGTAACTCTTCTCTGTATAATGATATTGAAAGAGAACTGAGGCTATGAAGCTGAAAAAAATAAAATAAATCAAACACATAGAAGTGTCATATTCCAACTTGAAATTTAAGTAATTGTTCAGTTCAAACACCCTTGATGAGTTCACAAGAGAAGTAGCCATGTCTGATTAATAAATGAATAATGTGTTTGAATGATTTGTTCATGTATCTGTCTGATCTGGTTCTCAATTTAAACTCAGTCAAAGTCATGACCCAACATTTACCAGCTTACTGGAGGGGAAGATTATCAGTGAATAACTTTTCAAATAAATTATTTACCTCACACGAATCTACCACAGTACTTAGAAGAATTGGAATGTAGTTCACAAGTCGTGTGGACCTTTTGTAAGATACTTGTACACTGGCGGCCAAAAGTTTGGAATAATGTACAGATTTTGCTGTTTCGGAAGGAAATTGGTACTTTAATTCACCAAAGTGGCATTCAACTGATCACAAAGTATAGTCAGGACATTACTGATGTAAAAAAACAGCACCATCACTATTTGTCTTGTATCAAGTCTTTTTTTTTATCAACGCTGAACAGGCCCCATTTCCAGCAGCCATTACTCCAACACCTTATCCTTGAGTAATCATGATAAATTGCTAATTTGGTACTAGAAAATCACTTGCCATTATATCAAACACAGTTGAAAGCTATTTGGTTCATTAAATTAAGCTTAACATTGTCTTTTTGTCACAGTATGCAATAGACTGGCATGTCTTAAGGTCAAAAATGTCAAAAAGAACTGTCTTTCTCTAGAAACTAGTCAGTCATTGATTTTAGGAATGAATGCTATACAATGCTTGAAATTGCCAAAAATTTATGCAAAGGTGTACACTACAGTCTTCAAAGACAGAAAGAGATGTGGAAGGCCAGATGTACAACTAAACAAGAGGATAAGTACATCAGAGTCTCTAGTTTGAGAAATAAATGCCTCACATGTCCTCAGCTGACAGCTTCATTGAATTCTACCCGCTCAACACCAGTTTCATGTACAACAGTAAAGAGAAGACTCAGGGGTGCAGCCTTATGGGGAGAATTGCAAAGAAAAAAACACTTTTGAAACAGAAGAACAAAAATAAAACATTAGAGTGGGCATATAAACACAGACATTGAGCAACAGATAATTGGAAAAGAGTGTTATGGATCTTAACCCCATTGAGCTTTTGTGTGATCAGATAGGCAAGGCAAGGCAAGTTTATTTATATAGCACATTTCATACACAATGGTAATTCAAAGTGCTTTACATAGTAGAAATTAAAAAGAAAAAAACAAGAATAATAAAATAAGAATAATTAAAACAGTTTAGAATAAAAAAATTAAAAAAAATCTAATAAAACACAGTACAAACAGTCGGACACACAGTGGCACAGTGCTCATTCAGTAAATGCACAGCTAAACAGATGTGTTTTGAGTCTGGATTTGAATGTGACTACTGTAGGAGCACATCTGATCTCTTCTGGAATCTGGTTCCAGCTGCGGCTGGCATAATAGCTAAAAGCAGACTCTCCTTGCTTAGAGTGAACCCTTGGTATTTCTAGCTGATGTGATTCTAATGATCTGAGTGATCTGTTGGGTTTATATTCAGTGAGCATGTCTGCAATATATTGAGGTCCTAGCCCATTGAGTGATTTATATACCAGTAATAATACTTTAAAATCAATCCTAAATGAAACTGGGAGCCAGTGTAAAGACCTGGGGACTGGTGTGATATGTTCATATTTTCTGGTTTTGCTCAGAATTCTGGCAGCAGCGTTCTGTATGAGCTGCAACTGTCTTATGGTCTTCTTGGGAAGGCCCGTGAGGAGTCCATTACAATAATCCACCCTGCTGGTGATGAAAGCATGCACAAGTTTCTCTAGGTCTTGACTGGAAACAAAGCATCTAATTCTTGCAATATTTTTCAGATGATAATATGCTGATTTAGTTATTGCTTTGACATGACTACTGAAACTAAGGTCTGACTCTAGAGACACACCAAGATTCCTGACTTGATTTTTAGTTGTTTGACCCCTAGCGTCAAGGTATGCATTCACCTTGAGAACTTCATCTTTGTTTCCAAACGCAATGACTTCAGTTTTATCTTTGTTTAACTGAAGAAAGTTTTGGCACATCCAACTGTTTACTTCATCAATACATTGGCACAGGGAGTCAATGGGGCTGTAATCGTTAGGTGATAGGGCTAAGTAGATCTGTGTGTCATCTGCATAGCTGTGGTAAGCCATTTGGTTCTTTCTCATTATTTGGCTAATTGGGAGCATATACAGGTTGAACAGGAGTGGAGCAAGAATTGAGCCTTGAGGGACTCCGCATGTCATGGGCGTCCACTCAGACTTATGGTCTCCTATACTCACATAATAACCTCTCCCTTCTAAGTATGACCTGAACCATTTTAGGACCATCCCAGAAAGCCCCACCCAGTTTTCCAGCCTTTCCAGAAGTATGTTGTGATCGACAGTGTCAAATGCAGCACTGAGGTCGAGTAGTACCAGTACTGATAATTTGCCTGTATCAGTATTTAAGCGAATATCGCTTATTATCTTTATGAGCGCTGTCTCTGTGCTGTGATGTGATCAGAAACCAGATTGAAAATTGTCAAAGTATCCATTCGAGTTCAAGAATTTGTTCAGTTGATTGAAGACAACTTTTTCAATGATCTTGCCTATGAAAGGAAGATTTGAGATCGGTCTATAGTTGCTTAATATGGTCTTATCCAGATTGCTATTTTTCAAGAGGGGCTTGACAACTGCAGTTTTCAGGGAGTTTGGAAAACTCCCAGAGAGAAGTGAGGAGTTTATCACTTCTAGGAGATCTGCTTCTAAACAGTTGAACACACTTTTGAAAAAAGATGTTGGAAGTGCATCAAGGGCGCAGATAGACTGTAAGGTGCATGAGAAGTGCCCGACAAGACAGTCACATCTATGGCAAGTGCTACAGGAAGCGTGAATTTTTTTCAACTTATAATAGTAATTTTTAAAATTTTTAATATACTAATTATACATTGTGATCAGTTGAATGCCACTTTGGTGAATAAAAGTACCAATTTTTTCCATAAGAGCAAAATCTGCACATTATTCCAAACTTTTGGATGCCAGTATACAAGTTCTTTTTTTCTAATTATATTGCTAGATAGTCTCAGTTCTCATTCACTTCGATTCTATGAAAAAAAGTGGCCAGGATATTCTTCACAAATTCACTTTTTGTGCTTTACACAAATAAAGTCATATGAGTTTGGTACAACCTAAGGGTGAGTAAATGATTACATAATTTGAATTTTTGGTTGAACTATTCCTTTAAATTCACTACAGCACATAGGCACACGCACACACTCACACACACACACACGATCTCACACACACAAACACGTCTCTTCCATATGACAGAACAGTAATAAAAGGCTGAAGGAGAGGACATCAGGATGGAAGGGCACATCCCACTGCTTAATGTTCACTGAGGAACAAACAAACACACTCACACACACACACATGCGTCTCTGCCTAATGCCCACCGGGAGACTGCAGGAACAGTGGGTTGAAGAGGGGAGGGCAGGCAGGGTGGTGCCAGTGCTGTCGACTCCTTCATTAGAAGAGAGCAGAGCAACTGGCTGCCATGCATACCAAACCAGCACTCTTTATCTGTGTGTGTTTGTGTGTGTGTTTGTGTGTGTGTTTGTGTGTGATCTCAGACTGTGCTTGATGGTCGACTACGCATATTCTACTAGCCATATAAGCACTATAAAGTAATTTTAGCAGCAATAGACAGATAGACAGACAGACCTATATTTATGACATTTATATCCATGATTGGGAGGGTTACTTTTGAAATGTATTCCACTACAGATTACAGAATACATGCTGTAAAATGTCATTTGTAACATATTTCGTTAGATTACTCAAAATCAGATATTCTAAATACTTTGGATTACTTCTTCAGCACTGGTAGATTTTTTTTCACTTGTTTTGACTATAAAAACTCTGCCAGTACTGTAAGACAAAATACATGTTAAAAATACATTCTCTGAAAAAACTAAATATTTTATGCAGTGTTGTTTCTAAAACAAATTAATCTTGTTTTAAGGATTTTTAGATATTTTTACAGGTAAACAATACAAAAATGATTATCAAGAATAAGATTTTTGCCCTAATATCAAAGGTCTTACTAGAAAAAAAGAAATTATGATTCAACGTGAATTTTCTTTATAAAAAATATGATCGTGTCTGGTATCATGTGCATGTAAAATGGCCTGAAATAGCTTTATTTCTATTTCTTCTGCTCTAAACTACAAACGTACTTCTCTGTCTGCTCGTATGAATGTAACATCATAAGAAAGTGTTTCACCGCTGGTCAAATGCACTGAAAGGACTGAATATTAAATGAAACAAATGACAATAAAATGCAAAGTAATCTCTTCAGTAATCAAAATACTTTTTGAATGTAACTATTCTAAATGCAAATGATTTCAATTGTAACTGTAGTGGAATACAGTTACTTATATTTTGAATTTTAAATGTGTAATCCAGTTACATATATTTCATTACTCCCCAACCCTGTTTATATGACAATTCAAACAATATGCACAGTGATAGCAATAAGTAGCTTATGTACAAATTAATAAAAAGTATGATGTTTTCAAAATCTAAATAGGGATAAAATAGTATTCCTGTTTTTGTGTTAAACTGCTATGGATATTTCAGGGTTATATTCTCAGTAGACCTTGATAAACTTTGAGAGAGCCAGTGAACCTTGAGAGAGCCAAGCTCAACCGTGTTTATGCTCTGTATTGACCCCTACTGTTAGACAAGTGCATTTCCCCAATGATGCTGGTGGCACAGCAGACTGTATTAGCGGCTCACAACACTAGTCTGAGTGGCAGATGCATGCAGCATAGTGTCAATCATTTTAAAACTAACATAATTACTTGCGCTACAAGCAAATGCTAATAATGGAGAAAGTGCCCTCACACTGAGAACAAAAAGCTGGAAATTAATCTCGGTAACAATAATAAGGTTCCATTTGTTAAAATTAGAAAATGCATTAAGTATCATTAACAAACAATTAACAATATAATTTTTTCTTTGTTTAAGTTAAGAATTTTTTTTAAAATTGTTTGTTCATGTTAGTTTAAAGAGCATTAACTAATGTTAAAAAAATGCAGTGGTTGATTTAAAAAAATGATTGGTATATGTTGAAATTAACATTAAATAAGATTAACAAAGGCTGTAAACACGTTGTTCATTGTTAGTTCATGTTAAAATAGCAATATGTAACATTGACAGGGCGGCACGGTGGTGCAGTGGTTAGCACTGTCGCCTCACAGCAAGAAGGTCATGGGTTCAAACCCCGGTTGCCCCGGCCTTTCTGTGTGGAGTTTGCATGTTCTCCCCGTGTCTGCGTGGGTTCTCTCCGGGTGCTCCGGCTTCCTCCCACCATCCAAAGACATGCAGGCTAGGTTAATTGGTGTCTCCAAAAATTGCCCTAGGTGTGGATGTGAGTATGAGTGTGTGTCTGTATATGTGTGGCCCTGCGATGGACTGGCGACCTGTCCAGGGTGTACCCCGCCTTTCACCCAATGTTAGCTGGGATAGGCTCCAGCCCCCCGTGACCCTGTACAGGATAAGCGGTTGAAGATGAATGAATGAATATGTAACATTGACATCTAGTGTTTAAACAGGTTACTGCGGTCCAAATTCAAATATTGGAGAGAATTGTCTCCCCCGCCTCCTCTTCCCCAGACTCTAAGCTCACGAGTGTTGCCAGGTTGAGGACACGCAACAGGAATGAGCAAACTGACAATGGCAAGCGACGAGCCTTGCATTTTTAGTTGATCAGCTAATGTATATGTTTGCAATGTTTTTATTTTTTGCAAATCATAAACTAGCTCATGTGGATTTTTGTTATAACTCTGGTCAGTGTTAGCTAGATGTATTCCTGGCTTCCATGGTTTGCGCTCTGTTTGCCCGCTAACTTGTTTATAATCTGGCAATTGGGGGTGTAGAAATACAACTGGGAAATGGGCAGTGGGCGGAATCACACTGGCCAAAACACAATCAGAAATTCTGTCCTGGAACGGACATTTCTAAGTAGAAATTACTGGCTGTAGCATTGTTTTCAGAGAAGCCAGTATTTCAACTTTCCTAAATCTCTGATAAAATATTTGGAAAATGTTATGCTTTAGTACAGTATATTTATTACATATTGCACATTTAACTAATGTTATTAACTAAAGTTAAGAGATGGAACCTTATTGTAAAGTGTTACCCCAATCTCTCTTTCTTTGTACTGCTGTACACAGTAGTTGTTTTCTTTTAAACTGCGATGTGAAAATAACAAGGCTAAATTTGGGGTTTCCCCTAAAAAACAATAACTGCCCCTTGTTTTTTGTCACTGTGTGGTGATTTTAGACTTGTGTGCAGATAGATATGAGATATTTATATACTGTAGATATTTAGTTATATAGAGCAGCACTGAAGATATAAATCTGATATATCACTATGACAATTAAAGGGATAGTTCACCCCAAAATGAAAATTCTCTCATTTACTCACCCTCATGCAATCTCAGATGTGTATAACTTTCTTCTGCAGAACACAAATTAAGATTTTTATAAGGATATTTCAGCTCTGTAGGTCCTCACAATGCAAGTGAATGTTAGCCAGAACTTTGAAGCTCCAAAAACACATAAAGGCAGCATAAAAGTAATTCATACATCTCCAGCAGTTAAATCCATATATTCAAAAGTGATATGATAGGTGTGGATGAGAAACATAAATATTTATGTCCTTTTTTTTTTTTTGCTATCAGTCTCCACTTTCATATTCTTGTGTTTTTGGTGATTCACATTCTTTGTGCATATCACCACCTACTGAGCAGGGAGGAAAATGTATTGTAAGAAATTACTTAAATATTGGTCTTTTTCTCATCCACACTTATCATATTTCCTCAGAAGACATGGGTTATAACACTGGAATTGTAAGAATTACATTTATGCTGCTTTTATGCGTGTTCAAATTTTTGGTCACCATTCACTTGCATTTTATGGACCTGCAGAGCTGAAATGTTCTTCTAAAAATCTTTGTTTGTGTTCTGCAGAAGAAAGAAAGTCACACAAATCTGGAAATTGCATGAGTGTGAGTAAATGATGAATTTTCATTTTTGGGTGAACTAGCCCTTTAAATGTAATAGAGGGGACCAATTTTCAGTCATTTTGCATTTCTTCCCATTTTTCCAATGGAAAATCACAACGGAATTAAAAAACAAAACAACAACAGCAAGCAACACACATATACACAACCACACACTCACAGTTGTTTTACAGGGAATGTGTTGGAACAGTTATTAACCTGTCATTTGTCACACCCGCTTTATAAGAAATATCACAGCAGGGGAGAATTTCCATCTTTAGATTGATTCAGATTACATTAGATAATGATTTGTCACTCTAAAATAAACTGATCAACATGTGTGACTTACAAATGTTTACAAGTGCTGTTTTATGTTTTAACATTATTATTTTTTTCTGCTTTCTCTCAGGGATTTTTTGGAGCACATAGAGACCTTATAAACAAATATGGACGAGTTTGTGGGTAAGTCTTCCTCCAGTTTACTCTTAGCCACTGTGGTTGAAAGACACATTAATAAATGTAAATTCAAATGTATTGAAGTTTTTTATTCGTTTTCTGCTAGAAAATCCAGCTCTAGCTGGTAGCTGTGTTTTTTGCTCAAGTTGGTCATGAGCTGATCCAGGCTGGTCTTTATCTGGTTGAGCAGCTACCATGTTCCAAAAACCACCTTGAGCTGGTATGACAAGCTAGTAGGAGGTCTAAGCTGGTCTCCCAGCTTGGATCAGCTAAAGACCAGCTTGGACCAGCAAGAAACCAGCTACCATGTTCCAGCTACCAGCTTAAGCTGGATTTTCCAGCGGGGTATTGTTTGTTTCTCAAGTAATGCTGTAATTACTAAACCTGTGACTTTTGAATGAAACCAGATTTTTATCTCAGAAAGCTCTATTCACAGACATTAAGAAATATAAATATAAGAACCCTATTTGTTTTGTCAAGTTAAACATGAAAGACCTCTCATTACTCACTCTGTAATAGAAAATGATTTTTCTGATTATATTTCTGTGAGGAAATGTAAGTAGGTGACATGATTGCTTTAGTCATTTTCACATTTATAGAATTACTTTGAACATGTTATGCTCAGACTGCTTTGTGTTAATCAACATGATATTCTCCCAGCACACATGAAGCCCTTGTTCACTGTCCTGTCATTCATATTCAGACAGCATCAGCCTCTCACAGAGCACCCAGTGTCCTCTAATTTAGTCAGACATTGGCCAGATATTGTGTTTTAATACACCTGCTTCTAAGAGGCCGACTTGGATCTCTCCTTGGAGAGATCAAAGCACAGGGTGCCACCGGGTTTCCTGTGCTGAGGCCAAGGAAGGGGCAAAGCATCAGAACGATGGTGGTTTGTCTTCTCGTGTGTGTTTATTTGCTCATTGGGCTAGGTATCTGAGGGACTGGTTTGGATGTTGGGACCGGAAAAGAGGCTCTAATTCGGAGTCATGTGGATATATGTCAGAAGACATTACAGCATCTTTCAGTTAGAGTAATCCAAGAGCCTGAGCTCCTCGCCAGAATCAAAGGGCTTTGAAATACATATCAGTGCTCTGCACTCTCCTTAAAACCCTTGAAAGGCTCCTAGAGCACAAGGCATCAGTCATCTAAGTTGAGAAGTTGCAGTGCATTGCAGGAGCTCTCAGCTTAGAACGAGCTGAAAGGGTGCTTTTCCTCTCTTTTTTCCTCATGAAGGTGCGATTTATTTTTTTGCACCACCACACAATATATTTCAGATATGATTTGAGAACTTCTTGAAATGGCATTTAACCAGAAGCCATGAGAGAGATTTAATTCCTTACTGAAAGACACTATTTGCAATTGTGGTTGACCTATATGTGTTTTTTCAGTGACTGATTTTTATGGAGCAATGTGGCAGATATACTGCTGTTTAGCCTACATATGGAAGACCGGGGCTAGTTGTCACACAGGAAGTTTTTAGACGGGCTATATCCAGTAAAAATAAGATTTGTACTTAAAAATCCAACTACACAAATGTGTATAGTTTCTAGCAGAGGTTTTGTATGTTGTTTCAAACACCTAGTTCAAAAATGTACAATCATTTTTGTGAATTCTATCATCATATTTTTGTCATAGCTCCTCGGTAAACAAGCACACATAATCAAAACACACTAATATACACCAAGGCAAGGGTCAACTATATTATGCAGTCAGATTTTTAAAGAAATATTTTAATGTGTTCTTAGTACAAAGGTATTTTTCATGAATGTCAGGTTGGGACAGGTTGTCACATTTGTGTTAAATGTTATACATTTGTATACTTATACTTTACAAAATGTGTTGGCCAAAGCAATGTTTTAATATTTTTGTATGTTACCTTTTCCATTTTGTTGTTCCATTAATTGTTTAGTGCCTCATAGTGGTTTTACTTTTTATATTTTGCTAAAAAGCCCATAATACACTGTTTAATGCAGACTGATCTTACAGTGAAACCCGAAACAGTATAGGTTGACTTTTCTTTAGCTAAAATCAGTCTGTGCTTACCGAAATTCAAAACACTGCCTCCAGTGGCCAAAGCGGTAAATGCTGTTTGGCATATGGGCACGTGTGAGCTCCATTTTGGCATTTATAATATCCACAGAGGAGCTCCAAAAGCAAGTTGTGAAGCGAGTTGTTTTCAACTGTTCAGACTGTCAGTGCCATATTAATGCACAGACTTATCGAGGCTTAAGGCTGCAGGTGGGGCCCGAACTCCCGGAGGGGTGAGAGGGTGCGCAACTGCTAAGCCCATCCGTGTAGCGCATTATCATCGAGTGGTAACGTTTCACTTCCATACCCCAACTCTGACGACTGGCAGGGGTCCCTCGGGTCCCGGACCACCTTAATGCTGCCCTGCAGGCTGCAATACAGGGAGGAGGAATGCAGGTTTTATAAATTGAACCCACCAACCCAAACCACAAACCTTAACCTAACCATCAGTGGAGTAAAATTTTATGGAAAGGGAAAATTCCTTCGCTGCTATCGTGATGCGCATCCGGTTGCCCCACAGGGAAATGTAAATACACTGAAGCTGATGCAAACATGTCTGAATGGAGACACTGCTTGTCAGTAAGTCTGCATAATGTGGCTGATCCTAGGATACCAGAAGTGTACTTCTCGTGTGATCATGCTGGTTAAGTGCAGGTGTAGATTTAAAAAGGGATGTCAGATGTAGAGGTTGTTTCAGTAGTAGTGATTGAGGGTGACAGTAGAGAGTGGCCTCCGAATGTTAACACGAAACCTTCACCACTGGTTTAATTGCAGGTTCCATTGTTTCTACTTACCCCAAATAGTGAGGCAGCATGCCCCACTATATCTCCTAGGATAATTTTCCATAGCTTACCACATTAAAATTGCCCTTTCCAATTTTTTTTTTAAGTAGTTAAGATAGATTGGTCTGTATCATAGTAAGAATCTTAATTATGGTGGCCTTAATTTGGGCCAAAAGAAATGTCTTGTATTTTGGGTACTATCTAGCTAAAGATAATTAATGCAAACCCAGCATGTAACAGCCAATGTGACACTTTGGTGTAATAATTCAATAATTCAATGTTCCATTGTCAAATATTCCTTAGATATTACACAGCGTTTGCAAACTAAAATGTAAAAATGTAATAAGTATAATATTGGACACCAAATTATTTTATATAACATTTACTCAAAATAACTTAAACTTAAAAAGAGAATCTATTCGCCAAGCAGGCACGATTATCAGTTGACGCTAATAATTTTATAACACCAAATATCAGGCATTTAATTGGCCGGTCGATATAATGGCATATTACTAATTTGCTATATTCGACATTGCACCTAAGAGACTTCTTCACCATAGCTCTAGGGATCACTAAAGGACACAATCAGTTTGCGAACAGACCGCCAGCGCAGATGCATAGATAAACCAAAACATACTAATGAGATCAGTGTTTTAGACCACTCAGCTGCAAGCTTAATTCAACTCACCCTCAACTGTCAATGTCAACTTCATTAGTAAGATGATATGAAGAATCCATGTGCTCTATTCTAAGTTTAAAGTACCATAATCACACCATACATGAATGATAAGTGTGATCTCGAGTCCCATTGGCTGAGTCTCAGCTGGGTTCAACTGTGCTTTACAGCCACTAGGCATGGTAATGAAACATAAAGGGAGAGTTCACAAAAAAAATGACAATTCTGACTTTCTTTCTGACAACAAATTACTTTCTTTATGACATAAAACACAAAAGGAGATGTTAGGCGGAAAGATAGCTGCAAAAAAGATGCAATGAATGTGAAAGGTGACCGAGGCTGTCATTTTGTCTAACATCTCCTTTTGTGCTCCATGGAATAAAGAAAGTCATCTGGGTTTGGTTCAACATAAGGGTGAGTAAATGACAGCAGGGTTTTTATTTTTTGGGTAAACTGTCCCTTTTAATGTGCTTTTACAGCCAATGGACACTGTAATCAACCTTAACATCACCTTCTGTTGGAAAGGAAAGCTTCCAAAGATAATATGGACTAGATTAATGGCTCCAGTTATTTGCCTAAAAGCTTTCCATATCCAGTTATGGATGCTTAATAAAGATGTTTAATTATCTACTTGTTCCTGTTATTTCCTGTGAAATTGATTCTCAAGAAGGAGATTGCAGTCAAAATGAAGTTGCATTCGGGAGAAAGACTGTCCCTCATGCTGGCACATGCAAGGGCACATGCACACACACACACACACACACACACACACACACACATGCTCTCGATTCTCCATTTCACATTGTAGATGATATGACCTCGCCATCTCAGCAGTGAAAGCTGCCATGCGTGACCATAAAAAAGGAACTACCAAGCAGCCTCATCAAACTTCTTTATATCGAGCTCATCTTGACACGCACACACATGGGGTATGTGTGTGTGTGTGTGTGTGTTTCAGACATATGTGTATCTATACCCCTGTCACAGATATGATGGGAGACGGTGACTGCAGGTTCTTCAGCCACAGATATGCTGTTATGTTGTGTGTGTTTGTCCTTTGTTCTTTTGTCTCCTGCTATGCCCATGGAATATGACTGGTGCAGTGTTATTTATTCATTTCATCTTTTTTGTTTGCTGTGTGTGTGTGTCAGTTATTATTTAGCACGGAGGCCTGTTGTAATAGTAGCAGACCCTGATATGCTCAGACATGTGATGGTGAAGGAATTCAGTAAATTCCCCAACAGGATGGTGAGTTCGACATTTACACAAGCTAATATATCTCACACACACACACTGAGCAATGCATCTCAAATGTCATTATTAGGCCAGAAGCATACTCTACATAAGAACGTAAGTGCAATCTCTTTTGATTTGAAATCTTTTGATTTCGATTTAGAATGCAAAACAGGAACACATTACAGTCTTTACATTGCCTCTAAGGGCGCTATTCAGAATATGCAATGCTATATAAATGGATAACAGCCTTATTTAACGCAACATACATTTTAAGGACCTCGATTGGCCCCTTGAGTACTTGAGTTTCTTACAGCCACAGTAACAAAAAACATGTTTAGTTTGTAGAATGGAACCAAAAACTTGCAATGTGTTAGACAAGCATTCACGTCTCTGTCTTGCATATTTGTGTAGAGTATATTTCTGGCCTGAGTCACTATGACATCATCAAATTCCTGTTTGATGTCATTGCATTGCTCAGCATTTATGATCACACATGCTCTCTAAATCATAAAATCAACTAAATCAGTGACAAGGACTGATTTGATGTATTACATACAGTATGTAGGTGTGTATGAACTGAATATGTATGAATCAATGCTGAGAGCACATACAATCTGAACGGTGAGGCATTGTCGCAAGGCTCCTAAGCTTTGAACTCTGTTAGACCACAGAGGTCAAAAACTAATGAACACATGACTTATGTATGGAAGCAGAGTCAAAGGTCATTAGATGACCTTGATGCCATAGCACAGCCTGCTGGGTGATGCTTAAAAGAAACAGTTATGGCAGTGCCAGATCAATATGAGGTCCATGTGCACCAATGGGGCTTATCAGCTACCTCTTGACATGTGTGTGTTGGTGTGCATGGATGGGTACGTACATCTGTACACAAGCAAAGTTACAAACCAAACACCATGTTTAACCAACTGTGGGAGAGAACTCATAAACTAGATTTCCATGGCACCAAAAAACAGACAAATAGTATTTTTTGGCTCCTGTTGGCACAAATGAACAGATTTCTACACACGCAAATTTTAATCATCAAAGTCAATCCAACAGCCTAACATTCTGTTCAAGGCCAGCTCATTGTGCAGTACAATGAACCGAAACTTTTATTCAAGTTACATTGCCAAGATGGATCCATTCTTTCTTTCTTTTTTAACACTTTCCAACACTTTCCAACACTTTCAGACACAAACACTTTCCCTAAATGCCTGTGCCATTAAAGGAATAGCTTACACAAAAAAACACATTATTCACTTATCCAGATGCCATCACAATTGTGTATATCTTTCTTCAGCAGAACACAAATTACGATTTTTAGAAAAATGTTAAAGCTCTGTAGGTCCTTATAATGTAAGTAAATGAAAAGCCATCAGGCTGCTGGATATTTGATGGTCTAAAAGTCACATTTAGGCAGATTAAATGTAATACACGCGTGACTCCAGTCGATCAATTAATGTATTCTGAAGCAAATCAATAGGTTGGTGTAAGGAACAAATCTAATTAAAACTTCCTACTAATTCAGAGTCTGGGGGATGTAGCTTCAACTACTCAAGAGATTATGGGAGAAAGATTTAAACTTGGTATTGTAGGAAGGAGTGTGGGCTAGGATTCTAAAAAAACAAAGTCTGTATCTAGAGGTGCAAGAGTACGCCTTATACAATTTAAGATTGTACATTGATTCTATTGGACGCCCTGTTGATTGTATAGCTTGGTCTTAAAGACACATCCACCTGCGGGCGATGCCAATCAGAAGATGTTGAAAAACCCATGTTTTTTGGTTGTGTGTTAAGATCCAAGAATGTTGGTTGAGGGTTCAGATTTTATGTGACATATTGGCACTCAAATTTCATTTTTCCCCATTTTTCTGTATTTTAGGCGATGGGGCGGTCATTAAATATATGGTATAAATACATAAAAAAATTGGTGCTAGCCAGTGTTATGAATGGCAGACAGATAATCCTTAGGGGATGGAAGTCAGCTGGAGCGCCCTCATTTCAGGAGTGGTGCACAGAGTTGGGCAGAGTGGCAGAATATGAGGAGGTGTTGTATAGAAGGCTAGGCAACCGGGAGTTGTTCAATAAAAAGTGTGGCAGCTATCTGGCCTTTTTGGAGGGCTCTTGGGGAGGGGCAGTGGAGAGCGACTTTTAAATATTTTAAATGTTTGTTTATTATTATTTTTTTGTATTTATATATATAAATATATATTTATTAATTTATTTTTCATTTATTCTGCATGTGTTTTGCCACATACATAAAATGCATATATCCAGTACTTCAAATAAACATCAAACTTTGAAGCTGCCAGTGAGAAAATAACATTTATTATGTGGATGAATTTAAACATTAAAGCTTGTACAGACACAGATGTCTACAGGCAGTAGTTAAATTACTAACTTTTAGTAGCCAGTTGGCTAATATAGCCTATCAAACTTGCATATAGGCTATATGCCACACTGACAACACTAAAGAATATAATAAAGAGAATCTACTTTAATATGCAGCTGTGTGCATGTACATTAAAAACATCCAGTATGTCATTGAAGTCGATTACTAATCCAGTACATTGAAGTCATCGCGCTACAGTCCGCACATGTTTTCTGATTGGCTATGATTGAAGCCTGGCCCTTCCCCCACTCACAGTCCCAGCCCCCCAGACAGAATGTTGTTTACACTCCAGACTAATCACAAGCTGTGAAACCCTGTGACAAAACCCTGCTTGGTATTGACATGGTGTTAGGCTTATCATGTTGACTATTTCCTTGTGAAACTTTTGAAGTGTGTAAACCCCCAGATGTGTTCTCTATGCAGACAATAAGAGGCAGCACTAAACCCATGAGCGAGAGTCTGATTATGTTAAAGGACGAACGCTGGAAACGTGTCCGCAGCATCCTCACACCATCCTTCAGTGCGGCCAAGATGAAAGAGGTGAGTTTTCCTTTCTCGTAATCTAAATGTGTGCACAAAACATAGAGCTTTTCTGAGGAGTAAATAAATCAAATGTTTTTTTGAGTAAATAAATCAAGTGTAGCACTTTTAAAACCAGCTTGAACAAAAACTTGGATCCATAGAGGCTCTCAATTTTCCTGCCATTTAAAAATGCTTTAAAAAAAAAAGTTTGCATAAGAAATCAGTTCTGCATAGGCCATGAGATTCCATATCAGATGTCCAGATAAGCATGAAATTCTCTCAAGGATGATTATCTCCCTACTCCCTACCCTTATTTCTCACAAGCACACATGTATGCTTGTTTTCCTATCATGGTGGGGGACTTCCATTGACATCAGTCGTTTTTAAACTGAGCTACAATGTAATGATGTGTTTCTATCCCCTAAACCTACACCTTAACCAAAACCTCACACAAACATTTTTTGATTTTTATGTACAACCCCAATTCCAAAATAGTTGGTACAGTATGAAAAATGCTAATAAAAACAAAAAGGAGTGATTTTGTCATTTATATTCACCCTTTGCTATATTAAAAGCACTACAACTACACATTATATGATGTTTTACCTTGTCAATTTTTTTTTTTTTTTAAATGTCTTGTAATTTTAAATCAGATGATTGCTACATGCTCCAAAAAAGTAGAGACAGGGGCAATTTAAGACTAATAACAATTTGAGTTGAAATAACAAGGAGATGTTAAACAGGTGAGGCACCTCCAAACAACCTAGTCCTTCAAGAGCAAGGATCATTCAAGACTTATCAATTTGCAAACAGATGCTTCATCAAATAATCCAGCACTTTGATAACTATATTTTCCCAAAGACAAATTGAAAGGATTTTGGGCATTCCACCCTCTACAGTGCACAATATAGTTTAAAGATTCAAGGAATCTGGTGAAATCTCTGTGCGTAAAGGGCAAGACGAAAACCTACCCTCTCCCCTACCCATTATTGAAACCCTCTAGCAAGGACACATATCCCCACACATGCCCAATTTCTTCCTGTATGCCTCCATGTTACCCAGCCGTCTATATGTCATTTCCTCGAAAGCTGTTACCTCGCCCAATTCGTTGCACCACTCCTGAAATTAGGGAGAACACCTTCCTTCCAACCCCTAAGAATTATTTGCCTCCCAATCATCACACTGGATAGAACCTACTTTTTTATATATTTGTCATTTATATTAATGACTGTCCCATCCCCCAAAATACACACTCTCAGCCATAGAGTAACCTCAGCGTCCAAGTCCTCACTGATGAAGTTCTGGACTTCCGACCAGAACTCCTGAATCATCACACAGAACCAAAAGGCATGGGCTATGTCCCCATCTTCAAACTAGCATCTTCAACAGGTATCTATTTAACCAAGTCTATACAACCAAGAGGTGGTCCAATAGAAATTATGTATGATCTTAAATTGCATAAGATGGATCTTAGCATCTCTGGACATAGCCTTGATACTTTTTAGAATCCTTTCCCACTCCCCATCCTCCAGTGCCATGTTCAAATCCTTTTCCCATAACCCCTTGAGAGATGTTAAAACTCCATTGCCAAGACTCTGAATCAGCAAAGAATAGTACACTGATGCTTCGTGACCCTTTCCAAAAGCAGCAATCACCACACTAAGGGTGTCCGCCACTTCAGGGTGCCTTATACTACTTCCAAAGACAGTAAATAATAAATGGTGCAACTGTAAATATCTGAAGAATTGAGACCTCGGAATCCCAAATTGCTGTATAATATTTTCAAAAGGTCTTAATACTCCTTTTTTGTACTTGTCTCCAAGCGTAGCGACACCCCTCTCAATCCACTCCATCCAGCAGAATAAGGACTTATCAATGCGTACTTTGGGGTTCAACCATATGCTTGAGGCAACATTCAGATAAATATCTGAATTGACAATGCGGGAAACCTTTGACCACACTGATTGCAAGTGCGAAATGACGGATGAGATTTTACCTTTCTGGGCAATTTGGTAGAAAGACTTTGTAATGGTGAGATAGGGGCAAAGGCCTCTGGTTCAATGCAAAACCAGGGAGGGGCCCTCTCTGGTGCGAGTGACCAATGTGCCAAATGTCTGAGACCAAAAGCTTAATAGTAACATAAAATCTTTGGGTGACCTAACCCACCTTTGTCAACTGGCCTGTATAACTTATTAAAATGCATCTGAGGACATTTACCATTCCAAATATAGGATTTGGCTATACTATCGAATTGTTTCAAATAAATGAGGGGAATTTCAATGGGGAGAGTATTTTGTGTAATACATTTTATAACATTAACCTTCCCAATCATAGACATATATAAAGAAGCCCACCTGACCAAATCACTCAAACCTTTTTATTTAAGGTCAAAATTAACTTTAATTAAATCACTCAAACTTGATGGAAATAAAATGCCCAAATACTTAATGCTCTATTTGGGCAACTGGAAAGTGCCCAGCTGAAAAGCTGTTATAGGGCAATATGCTGTCAGAGCCAAAGCTTCGGATTTAGACCAATTGACTCTTTATCCTGAGAACTTAGAAAAGGAATTAATAATTCTATGGAGGCAAGGCATAGATCTAGTAGGGTCAGAAATGAATAATAAAATATTATCTGCTTATAGCAAAAGATTATGTGCCACACCTCCCACCCACCACTCCCGCAGCTGCTAATGGTTCCAAGACAGAACAATAATGGGTACATTTGTTTGTACCGCCACTACCAGGTGTCTATAAAGTAACTTAATTCATCCAATGAAAGTATTCCCGAACCCGTATATTTCCAAAATCTTAAACAGATTATCCCATTCTACCATACCAAATGCCTATTCAGCTTCAAGTGAGATGGTCATGACCAGAGTCTGATCATTTGCCACTGACCACATAATATTGATGAGACGCCTAATGTTATCAGAAGAGTTGTTGCTCCGAAAAACCCCTACCTGATCTATAGGTATAAGAGATGTCATAACTTAATCAGTTAGCAACAATTTTTGACAATATTTAAAAATCTAGCTGGATCAGGGAAATTGGATGATAACTCTTACACTCGCTTGGATCTTTGTCTTTTTTAATAATCAGACTGATCCAGGCTTGTGTCATGGTTGGCGTAAGCTTTCCATTCTGTATTGATTCCGGATACATTTCTAAATGTAAAAAGTTCACCACCAGCAGATTTTACAGGGGGAATGGTAGAAAAAGACTCTCTCTGCTTTATATATTTAGCCAAAAGCTTCCCTGCTTTGTCCCCCGACTCAATGTATGACTGTCTTGCCCTGAATAACCAAAACTCAACCTTCCACAAAAAATAGGATTATATCTGTATTTCAATCAGGTCAATTCTCTGAGGCCATCAGATGACATTCAGTGCTTCAGCTCTGCCTCTGTACTTTTAATATTCCCTTCCAACTCCACGAGTTCTCATGCTTTTGATTTTTTGATGAATGAGGCATACTGTATGATCTAAACCCTAAGAACTGCCTTAAGTGCCTCCCAAGCCATGCCCACAGAGGATACTGAGGATATAAACATTGATTTCAGCCTTTAACATTTTTTGGAAATCAGGATTTTGCAAAAGGGATACGTTAAAGTGCCAACTATATGATTTCTTTTTCTCCATATGTGGCAACTACTCTAAACTCACCAGGGTGTGACCTGAGACTAACATGTTTCCAATTGAACAATCAACAACAGATGAAATGAGAGACTTGGATATAAAAAGAAAAATATATTTTAGAATAAATCTTATGGACTGATGAAAAAAATGTATAGTCCCTACCAGATTGGTTTAAAAGTCTCCAAATATCTGTAAGACCAAGATTTTTACACATCCTGTGAAGTGTCAGTGTTGCTCTAGGGGGCTTACACACTTTTTCTTCACTATGATCAAGGACTGAATCCATCAATATATTAAACTCTCCACCCAGTATTATATCATGTGGGGTGCCAACGGCTTGCAACATCCCTTCAAGATCTATAAAAAAGCCCTGATCATCAGTGTTAGGTGTGTAAATGTTAGCCAAAATCAAATTTCTGCAAAAACAATAATGGCTCTTCCTAATTTATCTTTAATCTGTTTGAGACATTTGAATTGTAGATGTTTACTTATCTGTGTAATGACTCCCCTGCTCTTACTTGAGCCAGCACTAAAGAAAACATGTCCACCCCATATCTTCCCAAATTTTTCAGCTTCCTGCGGGGAAAGATGCATTTTTTGAAGAAACACTATATCATATTTTTAAAAGAAATAACCTTCCTTCTTTTTATGGGTTGCTCCAACCCATTCACATTCCACGTGGAGAGAGAGACAGTCCTCTCATATTAACATTTGACATTTTGACATATGAGAAAAACTAGATTGTGTCAAAAATAAAATTATAAAGACCACATTCCAACATTTGTGCAACAATCAAACCATGAACATCCCCCCATCCAAACAATCAGAAAAAAGAAAAACGTGCACATTAACCCCATGCATGACGGCGCCAAATGGCGTCCATCACTCTAATCTCAAACAGTTCATATACGCCTAAGAGAGCCCCCACAACAACTTTGCCATCAGATTGCTCAAGTGCGGTGTTTTGTGAGACAGAATTACATAACAGAAAATAATCTATAAAACAAACTCCAGCCAATAGGCAGAATAAACACAAATAACCTGTATCACAAAGCTGTCCCGAAGGTGTGTTCCTCCACAAAACAAGCTCCAGTCGCTAGCAGAACCAGCACAAAAAAATAAAATACTTTCAGTTTCCTCGGACAGTCAAACGAATGTTCAGCAGAGTGCAGCAGATGACCTAATCCTTCCATTGTTCTTTAAAAAATACTCCACAAAACAAACTCCAGCTAATAGGAGGCATAAACACAAGGAATGTGCAGATTCATTCACAACTGTTATTTAGTTGAGTGTTATTCCACAAAACAAATTTCAGCTGCTAGTCGAAACAGCACAAAAAGTAGTGCCCTGTTTCCTCGGATGGTCAAGTCAATATTCAGTGAGTCAGGTCCACTAGGCTGCAAAGCTTGCACCACACAATGACTCACTCATTCCATAGGCGTTATGAAGGATATTGTATATTGGGTACAAGTAAACTTCTCGGAGGGTCAAGTGAATGATCAGTGAGTCAAGCTCATTTGGCTGCTTCCAGCTATAACCTGTTATGTTGAGCTGACTTTGGAAGAGCTTGTCTAGGAATTTTACCATATGTCAGCCTTCCTCATGCTCAGAAATTCCAACAATTTGGAGTTAGTTTTGCCGATTACTATTCTCAAGGTCTTCCAGCTTTTCCCAAACGCGTTTCAAATCTACTTTGGTCACTAGCGGATTAGTAGCTAATTCCCTCACCGATGACTCCAAATAATCTATCCGTTTCTCGATGTTCCCGATTCTTGTAACCAACTCAGAGAATTAAATCTCCATCGCAGTGATCAATTGACATATTACAGCAAGATCCTCCAAGTCTGCCACAGCCTTTGCCCGCATTACAGACATGCTGGACAGATGATGTTGAATCTCTCCCGCCACACTGTCCAAACTGAGTCCCTGGTTCTGTCTGGGGTATCAGCTTGAGTACGTAAGTGTCTTTTAATATCTCCTGAGCCCAAGGATTTTGAATTTTTTGACATGTTGACTTCATTGAACAGTTATGTAGCAGGGTGTATCGAATCTCACCAGTTTAAGACACAAAAAGAATGAAAAACTAGCAAAGTGTGCAGAGCTCATCGTTCACACATCCAACCCCCGCATGGCGCCATGGCACCACTCAGACATCACTGTCTTAAAAGTGTCATTCATCTGTAATGCATATCATAAACATGGGCTTTGGGTAACTTTAGTAAACCTTTGTTAGTCAACACCACTCACCGCTGCATCCACAGATACAAGTTAAGACTTTGCTATGCAAAGCAGAAGCCCTACATCAACACTGTCCAGAAGCACTGCCGAATTCTCTGGGCTCGTTCTCCTCTTAGATGGAAAGTAGAACAGCGGAACCATGTTGTTTTGGTCTGAGTCCACATTTCAAAAGGTTTTTGAAAAACACAACCATCATGTTATCTGGGCGAATGAGAAAAAGCGCCATCCAAGCTGTTATTAGCTTCAGGTCCAAAAGCCAGTGTCTGTATGGGATAGGGGTGTGTCAGTGCCCATAGCATGGGTAACTCGCACATCTGTAAGAACACCATGAATGCAGACAGATATGTAAAAATTTTGGAGCAACATATAATGCCATTCAGCACCATCTTTTCCAGGGACATCCAGGAATTTTCAGATGGACAACTTCAAACCACATACTGCCCGGATTATAAGATTACAAGTGTGGGTGCTAGATTGGCCTGCCTGCAGTCCTGACCTGTCTCCATTGAGAATGTGTGGTGCATTATAAGCACACCATCTGGCAACAACAACCCTGTACAATTGTGCAGCTAAAGACCAACATAATGGATGAATGGGGGAAAATTCCACTTTCTAAACGTAACAAATTTGTGTCTTCAGCGCCCAAATGCTTACAAAGTGTTATTAGAATAAATGGTGTTTCACAGTGGTAATCACTCAAAAAATGAAATTCACAGGGTAAAACATCATATAATGTGTAGTTGTAGAGCTTTCAATATAGCAAAGGGTGATTTCTAATTTACAAATCGCTCATTTTAGTTTATATTAGCATTTTTATACTGTCCCAACTTTTTTGGAATTGGGGTTGTAATAGACATTTAACTATTATGTTTATTAAGCAGTTACCCTAACCTTACCCTAACCCTTAACACACTACCCATACAATCAGAGAGAAGTTATTAGATGTAAGCTCCTAAAACAAAGAAATAAATCAGAAAGTGAATGGAAAGGAGAGGGCATTAAATAGGTGCTGTAGTCAGACATACTGTCAGAGGAGAGAGAGATGAGGTTGCAATGTCTGTCTGTGGCAAACCCTGAAAAATGAGTGCAGCACACCTCTTTTGGAGAAGAGAAGTGCAGTCGACTCTTCATATTGCATCACTGATGACAAAAGATAGACAGACAGAGATGAATCTCTCTGCTGAAAATGTATTACTGGCCAGAATGGGATTGTTGAGTTGTGATTGGGTGGTCTTTGATGACAGCAGTTAATAGCTGTTCGTCCTATTGGGTAATGGGTTTTGAAGTACCACTCATCAGGTCTTACATCACAGAGCAGGATCGATTTTTATTCTAAGTTTCCCATGTCTCATGTAACTGCTTTTTCATTTAACCATTTCATTGAATAGGATTAAATACAGTAAGTCATGTTAAACGAGTCCTTGTTTTAATTATGTTGTCGATGTTGATTTTTCCATTGAAAATATCTTTTAGATCGGATAATCTGTGTTTTAGAAGCCTTTATGAGTTTGTGTCCTCCTTTTAGCATTGCCAAGAATAAAAGATGATTTAATCTCCTAAAAAAGAAAGAATCAGCATTTGGTATATGTGAACCATCCAAAATATATTATTTCGGGACCCACATTATATTAGGTGTCTTTAACTACTACATACTTAAGCATTTTATACAATGCACTTATTGTGTACATATGTGTTCTTGCATTGTACTTGCATTTAAAGTACCTACATTTAATTACATCTGTAATAGTTGCACTGTTAACCTTACTCCAAACCCTAAACCTAGCCTTACACAACCCGTAAATCTAACCCCTAACGCTACTCCTAAACCTACCTGTATCACAAACCACAGTAGCGGCAATTGTGAATCGTGTAAGAAGTTTGCATAACAACATGCAGTTGCACAATAAATACATTGAACTGTATGTATTTTAATGTTGGTACATAGTATTTAAAGACACCTAAAATAAAGTGGGACCAAATTTTGGAATGCAGCATGTCTTCCAAAACATTGCAGAAATTAAGAGTATTTTGTATACACATCTGTATTTCTTTGCTTGAGTGAACCAAAATAAAAAAGGCTTACTTAAATATATAATAAATATTTACATTCATTAATTATACACTGGAAATGTAATTAATTATTTGACAGCTAATTCCATACAGAAATCAAAACCAAAGAAATATCAAATCCCTTTATTGTCACTCAACCATATACACAAGTGCAACAGTGGGTGAAAGTCTTGAGTGCAGATCCGAGCAACATAGCAGTCATGACAATTACAATAAATCTGATTTACACGTGACACAGTTTACACATCTTGTAACACAACACAATATACAATATATACCTAATAATGTTCAATATACACAAAATAAGAAGACTGTATACAATAAATAATATACAGTATACACAAAATAAGAAGACTGTATACAATAAAAATACACTGTAATCAGTGGAAAGAAATATGAAGTGTTGTGTTGACATTCTTCTGTCAGTTGATAGTCAGTTGCCAGTATGTTATTAAGAGAAGTATAAAATGTGAGTCCAGTCTGAGGCTAATAATGTGCAGTGCTGATATATGTATGGTGAGCGATCAAGAGTTCAAAAGTCTGATTGCATGGGGGAAGAAGCTGTCATGAAGTTTGCTGGTGCGGGTCCTGATGCTGTGATACCGCCTGCCTGATGGTAGCAGTGAGAGCAATACATGACTCGGTTGGCTGGAGTCTCTGATGATCCTCCAAGCTTTTTTCATTTTGGTATAGATGTCCTGGAGGGAGTGAAGCTCACCTCCGATGATGTGTCTGGTAGTTCGCACTGCACTTTTCAGGGCTTTGCGGTTGTGGGCGGTGCTGTTGCCGTACCAGGCAGTGATGCAGCCAGTCAGGATGCTCTCTACAGTACTAGTGTAGAACCATGTGAGGATGTGGTGTTTCATTCCAAACTTACTCAGCCGTCTCAGGAAGAAGAGGTGTTGGTTATCCTTCTTCACAATGGCCTCAGTGTGTACGGACCATGTGAGTTCCTCAGTGATGTGGACACCAGTTGGTTCGCGCACACTCTGATGACGCAGCCCAAAATGCCATCTGGACCCACGGCTTTATGGATATTCACCCATCAGATGGATCGGTTACGTCCGCTGCGGAGACGGAGTGTGAACTTACCTCTGTAGTTTCAGCCACGTGAGCTCTCTTCGCAAGGGCGGTGTCATTTCCCTCGGAACGAGCATAAAACGTGTTTAGCTCATCCAGGAGAGAGGCAGCGGTGTTCACGGTGGAGTTTTTATTAACTTTGAAGTCTGTGATGATATTAATTTCCTGCCACATGCTTCTAGAGTCGGTGGTGAACTGTTCTTCAATATTACATAGAGTATCAAATTCATACAGTACACAAATACATACAGTATTGGTTAAAACTTTGAGCACACTTACATATTCTTTATTATTACAATTTTCTGCATGTTAGAATAAAAGTAAAGTCGTCGAAACTATTACAAATACATTTGAAATTATGGGAATTATGTAGTTCTCATGTATGATGCTGGGCATTTGTTGGCTGCTTTCCTTTACTATCTGGTCCAACACATTCATGTTAAAAAAAAAAGGATTAACTAAAATATACAGTTACAAAACTAATTTCAAGGATTTAAGCATAAGCCTTGAAAGCAAAATGTAAAACTTCTGTCAAGTGTGTCCACATTTTTTACTGGTAGTGCATGTGGATACTAAAAAAAATGTATTTCAACAATATTGCATTCTAGATGCAAATATTGCATCTCTAGTGCAATATTGTTAACAGAACTATTTCAGCATTTGAAAAAATAAAAACGTAAGGGTGCTGCCATTATTGGCCACGGCCCTGTGCAAGTGAAGCATGCATTAAAAATGTCATTTCTCTTGTACAGCTGGGATGGTAAACATGTCCATCATGAATCTCAGAGGTGTGTGCTGTAAAAAAACACACACAATACAGAATACCTATAACTCTGGAGTGACATTCACCCAAGCTAAATTCGGCATGGTGTGACATCATGCAGGAGCTATCCACACACACACTCTATCCTTTGTTTATGAACAGTATTTGGGAGAAAATCTGCACAGTGGCAATGAAGCAAACTTCTAATGAGCTTGTAAACATCTTTACAGTGCACAATAATCCAAGCCTCTGAGCTGCTTCTTAAAGCATGTCCATTAATTTAATTACAGTAAACAGAACTGTTGTGCTTGCACATTTAAAACCACAGAATAGCCTGACTCTTTTCAAACATGCGATGCATTCCATAATAAATATTAGCTGCCTATGGCCAAGGATTTTTTGTGAAATCAAATAGGGTTAAAAATGTTGCTTGCTTGAATGTTTAATGTATGACCAATCCCCAAGTTGTGTACGTATATAAATGTGTGTGCAAATGTGTAGGCATGCAGTTGCTGCCTGTATTGATTTTCATTAGCTACAGTGTAGTGGCAGAAAGAGACAGAGGACACTGCTCCTGTCATCCTCCATCAGCCTCTCCAGTCATCTTCATCTGTCTGCCTGCGCGTAGTCAATATGCCTCAACATACATATACGCACACACACCTGTTCATCTTATTTACTACAAAGGAAAGCCTCACAGAGATATAATTTGTTCCAGTAAAACTTAGAAATCACTTGACCCACTGGTGAATACAGAATGATGAACATAATGTTGTATAAAAAACCTTTTCCGTATACTATGTAGTTGAGCAATTTAGTATGGATCTTCCAGAAACTGAACACTTTGTGGTCTAAAAAAAAACATCTAAAATGCTGAAAAGCCCAAGTTTATCTGGAAGTTACCGGCCAGGTGTAATGTCCAACATAAATCTCTTTATTCAAGCACTTTTCAGTGTAACACACTTACTCCTGGTGCACCTGCCCATGAAGTGGAAGCCCGGATACCACCATAATTCCACTCACACAGTTGTGCACTTCTTTTGGTTTACCATGATTCTAATGACTGGGGTGACTCGATCTGTGACTTTTAAGTTCACCTGAGGTCCAAGCTCTTCCCTCTCTGGAACCACCATTGACAAATTAATGCGGACTGCCTCTCTCCACGGTTTTAAGAGGTTGAGGTGGTAAATCTGACGTGCTCCGCATTTATCCATTCATTTCACCTCATAATCGATTTCCCCAACTCGCCGTGTGACCTCAAAGGGTCCTTGCCACTTGCCAGTAATTTAGAGCTTGATGTGGGGAGCAATACAAGGACTTTATCACCTGGTGTAAATTCCCGTGTCCGAGTACCCCTATTATATATCATACTTGACATACTTGAGCCTGGAGCAAATTCTCTTGTGTTAATTGCCCCAGTGTGTGGGGTTCTGCTCTTAGGTCAGGAATGTTTTGAACTTTGTGTTTGCCGTTTGAAGATCCCTCCTCCAAATTTTCCCTTAGGATGTAGAGCACACCATGCCGTCGATGCCAGTACAATAATTCAATTGGGGTGAACCCCGTGGAGGCTTGCGGGACCTCTCACACTGCAAATAATAGGGGCTCGAGTCACTTCATGCACGAACTTACAATTTATAGTCTTTAAGGTCTGATTAAATCGTTCGACCAAGCCATCCATTTGGGGATGGTAAACACTGGTTCGAATCGATTTAATCCCTAATAATTTGTTCAGTTCGCATAGTGTACGTTACATAAACGCAGTGCCCTGTAGTATGATTCTAAGTATTCTCCTCAGCGTCACAATCTTCAGCCAGCATCTTCGGCATGAGTCATGGAGCTGTTGAGTGAATGGACGGCCGAGCTTGCTGAGCGTCAGTGTTGGCATTGTTGCTCTGGGCTTCAGCCGATCCGTTGCAGGATGGCTTTCTTCAGATCTTTGTACACCAGGAGGTTGGATGCAGGTAGTTGGTGGGCCACAAGTTGGGTTTTCCCGGACAATAGAAGCATAAGTCGGGCCACCCACTGAGTGCTGGGCCAGTTTCATACTCCCACCGTCCACTCGAAGAGCTCAAGGAACGCCTTCGGGTCGTCTTGAGGTCCCATCTTTGTCAGCGTGACGTGCGGTACGGCCATAGGTGGGTCCGGGGTCGCAGAGAAAGACTTTTCCTGGTGTGCCATGCTCCGTAGCATCTGCTGGTCCTCCACTTGAGCCTGGAAGAGCACCTGGAACCGCTGCTCCTGTTCCAGACGCAGCTCAAGCAGAGACTGTTGTTGGGCTTGGTGGATGCTGGCCAGGGTCTCAAATATTTTGGCCAGCGTTGAGGCTTTGTGTGTCTCTCTCTCTCCTCTGGCAGTCTGGACTGCCCTTTCAACCCCCTTCAACTCTCACTGCAACACAAAACAGCTGTTAGAACTCTCCACAGACATCACTCGGCCACGCCCACATCACCACATATATGTTTACTTAAATTATTTCAGACAGCACAATGGACAGGACACAATGCTACATGTTAGTGCTTCTTATTTTGATAAATAATAAATCACAAACAGTGAATAATATTATATTCAAAATGTTAAAATAGATTATATATTATTATATCAATGCTTACTGGAGAATTGCATAATTAGCTAAGCAACATGCTAACATCATTCACTAGAAATCATTAAAGAGAGAGTTCACCCCAAAATTTTTATTCTCTCGGCATTTACTCATCCTCATACCATCCCAGATGTGTATGATTTTCTTTCATCTGCTGAACACAAACAAAGACTTAGAAGAATATTTCAGCTCCAGAATGCACATAAAGGCCACACCCAAACCTATCATATTTCTTCTGAAGACATGGATTTATCCACTGGAGTTTAACTATCCCTTTAAGTTGAATAGAGAACGTCATGTGACATATTATCCTATAAATGAATTACTTATAGTTACATTTACATGTATGCATTTGGCAGACGCTTTTATCCAAAGCGACTTACAGAGCCCTTATTACAGGGACAATCCTCCTGGAGCAACCTGGAGTTAAGTGCCTTGGTCAAGGACACAATGGTGGTGGCTGTGGGGATCGAACTGACAACCTTCTGCTTAACAGTTTAGTGCTTTAGCCCACTACGCCACGACCACTACAGTTCTTTCTGCATATTAAGCAGGGATAGGATAGGTATTTTAATAATTTAATTTAATTAATTTAATTTAATTGGCCAATTGTCACACATTATACATACATTTCTGCATATATACAGTGAAATTATTTATTTTTCACATATCCCAGCTATGCTGGGGTCAGAGTGCAGGGTCAGCCATGATTCGGCGCCCCTGGAGCAGATAGGATCAAGGGCCTTGCTCAAGGGCCACACAGTGGTGTCTTGTCGGTGCTGGGGCTTGAACCCCCAACCTTCTAATATTGGAAGAAGTTACACACTTCAGTCTGAAGCCTGGACCAGCACTGAAATGTGTAGTAGTGGAAGCCAGTCTTTTCACCAGGGTAACTAATTGACATAATGGAAGATGTGAAGTTGATCAGTTTCCTAATTAAAAGCTGAATTGATCTCATTGGCTTCTCAGCAGACAGTAGCCTTCCCTGGACAGAACACACTGTACATTGCTTATTTTCCTTTTCTTTCTACTATTCCTTTAAATATATACCTCTTTCTCTGTGGCTCCCTGCTCTAAAGCAGACTATATCTCTTTCTTTTGCTGGCTCTCTCCTCTTGAGCCGACAGGATCAATAGGTCTCATAAGAGCAGCTGGCTTATCACGGCTGCAGTCTTGGGTGCCAAAGAGTAGAGCCAGAGCCCTGAACACAGAGCCTGGACAATCTCTCATCTTGCTGAGATAGAGAGGAAGCGAAAAGAGATGGCAGGTGTGAAACAGGACAGTTCCCAGTGTATAGAGGAGCTTAATCTATCTCAAGCCCTTTCTGTCATTTCTGGTCCGCTCCTCCCGAATTAATGGACCAAGTGAACACAGGCCGAGCTGTGGAGTGTTTTGTAACTAAAAAGTATTTAACTGAAAAGGAACATGTTTTGTGTCAATATAAAATTTACATCTGTGACTTCATCTGTGTCCAATTGCGTATAATTGCTATACTAGCAAAAACAAACAAACAAAACATCTGTGTTTAACTCTATGTATGATTTGGGGCAGTTACCAGCCCAAAGTAGTATTGTAATAATTCCATTATATGGTATATTTCAAAGTAAAGTAGTATTAAATATATGATACTATCACTGTACCATTGTACTTTTTTGAAAGAGTAAATACTGTACACTGAACAGTATTTGCTCTGTGGCAAGCTACACCAAACAGTGTTTTTATTTCATTCATGTTTTATATATATATATATATCTCAATTGCTTCATAATAATATCAAGCTCTTATCCTGTTGGTCATGGTATCTGGGAACAAACAGGTGTGAATGGGCTTACCTTATGGCTGTCTCACATGTGATCTTCAGGACGGTTGCGAGGAATTTTGCGAGAAAATCTTTATATCCAACCAAATCTGCACACACAAACTATTTTAATTATTTGTTCTGTGTGATTGGGGAAAGTATGAACATTAGACAGGACATCAGTCATTTTCTGTTATTTGCTTTGTGGTAATTTGCTGTAATCTAACTCTACATTGGTTTGTTGTGTTTACTGATGTTGATGTCTGTGTGGGCACATTACTCGTTTTGCAGATGGTTCCTCTCATCAACACAGCAACAGAGACGTTACTGAGAAACCTGAAGATCCATGCCACGTCTGGTGACAGCTTTGACATCCACAAGTATGGATTTCTTTTCCTGAAATACAGTGAATGATATAGAAAATAAAAAATAGAAATTTTGTTCAAAATTTAAATAAAAGATATTTGAACACTTTCTGGTTGTTAAATGTGGAACATGTGTGAACTTGAATGGAACTGACTTCATACATCCTCTTGGTACCAGTTGGTTAATAGTTAATGCAAAAAAATGGCTCAGAGTTAGTTTTGGGAAAAGTTCGAGCCTCATTTGTTTGCAGATGCCACTTGGAGATTGTGATCCAATGTTCACCAAAAAATAAAAATTCGCTCATCATTTACTCACCCACATGCCATACCAGATGTGTATGACTTTCTTCCTTCTGCAGAACACAAATGAAGATTTTTAGAAGAATATTTCAGCTCTGTAGATCCATATGATGCAAGCGAATGAGTGTCAAAATTTTGACACTCCTAAAAGGACATAAAGGCATCATAAAAGTAATCCATACAACTCCAGTTAAATCTATGACTTCAGAAGTGATAAGTTGTGGGTGAGAAACAGATCAATATTTAAATCCTTTTTTGTTTGTAATTCTTCTCCCGATATGCATGAAGAATATGAATCATAAATAACACAAGAAGAAGAATGTGAAAGTGATCTGTTTCTCACCCACACCTATCATATCGCTTTTGAAGATATTGATTTAAACACTGGAGTCGTCTGGATTACTTTTATTCTGACTTATGTGATTTTTGGAGATTCACTTCTATTGTATGGACCAAAGGAGCTGAGAAATTATTCTAACAATCTTCATTTCAGTTCAGCAGATGAAAGAAAGTCATACACATCTGGGATGGGATAATAGTGAGTAAATTTCAGTTTTGGCTGAACTATTCCTTTAAAAGTGTACTATTGAATAATTATGAAATGCTACATCTGTTTTGTAGGTGTTTTGGCTGCTTCACAATGGATGTGATTGCCAGTGTGGCGTTTGGTACACAGGTGGACTCTCAGAACAATCCAAATGACCCGTTCGTGCACCACGCCTCCAAGTTCTTCGCTTTCACCTTCTTCCGACCCCTCATGATTTTCTTCCGTACGTCCAACCATCATAACAAAACAGACTTCAGTCTATGCAACCTGCGTGCTTTCAATATAACAATTCATTACTGAATTACCCTGAATTATTTAACAATGGATATCACATTTTGGAAAGTGCTACCGTCAGACGATAATATGAAATACATTTTTATTATGATGGTTTTGTGATTAGCATATTTATGATACGAGTAAGTGGAAAAAGGATGCTCTTTACAAGGTCTTTGTTCTTGACATTCCATCAAAGAATGTTTTAATGACTTTTTTTCCATTTTGGGTTTTGCTGCAGTTGCATTTCCATTCCTCCTCGCGCCCCTCGCTGGTCTACTCCCAAATAAATCGAGAGATGAAATGAACGTTTTTTTTATCAGCTGTATCCAGAAGATCATTAAACAGAGAGATGATCTGCCCCCAGAACAGGTACTGCAATGCACATCCCTGCATAAAAAGCAACATCTTAAACCAGCCTCAAGTAGATTGCTGGTTTTATCTGTTTAAAGCTGGTCTTCCAGTCTGGCAAAGCTCGTGTTTAGAAGAGGTGGGCTACTGACTAGTTGATTATGAAAATATGTAGTTTTGCACATCCTTAGTGTTTAGCTTTTTAAGCTGAACTGACCATCTGAAAAGTGTCCAGGCCGTCAAAACCATCAAAACTGTCCAGCCCAACCAGTTTGGTCAACTGGAAAGACCAACTATAACCACCATAGGATTGTGTAAACTGCACAGTTTTTGTGATCTGTGTTTTTTGTTGTCTACAGCGACGACGAGATTTCCTGCAGCTGATGCTGGATGTGAGAAGCAACAGTGAGTGTTTGTCTCTGGAGCATTTCGATGTGGTAAACCATGCTGATGAACAGGCTTGCATGGAGCAGGGAACAGCCAATGGACAGGAAAACAATCCTGGCCATGAATCCAGCAGGCGCACCCAGCAGAAGAGAATGATGACAGAAGATGAGATTGTGGGCCAGTCATTCATCTTCCTGTTAGCTGGCTATGAGACAAGCAGCAACACACTAGCGTTCACATGCTACCTGTTAGCAATCAACCCAGACTGCCAGGCCAAAGTCCAACAGGAAGTGGATGAATTCTTCACCACACATGTGAGTCAAAAGATGAATATGCCATTAATACATGTAAATCAGTTATTATTTGCTACAACAATTATTTGCTGAGAATAATTTGTAGAACATTTTTATATTTTTCGATGAAAATTGAAAGTGTTGAGGGTGGTTTTCTTTGGTGTTCTGGGTGGTTGCTAGGGCATTGTTAGGTGGTTGAAAGTGTGTTTTGGTGTCAGAAGTGCACACCCCCAAGTCCCTAATTCAATGTAAATCTGTGGGAATTTTTTTAGCTATTTTTTCATCCGCCAGAAAATAGTAAGTCCGATTGCATAGAAAAGTAATAGAACACGTGTCTCCTCAACAAGTTGCACAATTTTAATAATCATTCCTGACCATAGCACATACAGTACAAGTTGGAAGTGTAACACTTTGTTTAAATCCCTAACCATTAGTACTTTATAACAATAGTAATTGTTATGTTTGGCACTACATAGTGAGCATATTCTATCCATTCCCTTATTCTCCTCTTGAGAATTTTATTAGAAAGAAATATTCTGGTTTCAATATAAATTAAGTTAAATCGACAGCATTTGTGGCATAATGTTGTTTAGCACAAAAAATGATTTCGACTCATCCCTCCATCTAAAAAAAAAAAAAAAAAAAAAAAAAGCAAATATCGAGGTTGCTGTGAGGCACTTTCAATGGAAGTGAATGGGGCCAATGTTTGGAGGGATTAAAGGCAGAAATGTTAAACGTATAATTTTATAAATGCACTTACATACATTTATTCTGTTAAAACTCGTGTATTAATTGAGCTGTAAAGTTGCGTAAATCATTTTAGTGTTTGTTGACATTACATCATTATGGCAACGAAGTTGTAAAATTGGTTATTACTTTACACAGAAAAGGTTAGTAAGTGATGTTATAACACTAAAATCACACATTGTTTATAACACACATTGTTTATGTGTTGTGGCTAGTAGTCGACCGATGCGATATCCAGAGAGCAGGGTGACCGATAGGTTGATACAATGCCGATATATCACACAATTTAATATATGAAATAATATAAACATAAAATTGCTAAAAAAAATTAAAAAAAATCAAAAAAGTCTTATTTAGCACTATATTTTCTCACACTAAACTTTAACTTAAAAAAAAAAATCAAAAAAAATTATTTTGTATTTTAAATGGTAGATAGCGGCTTCTTCTGATTTCTGTTCAGTCATCAAAATTTATTTGCACATGAAGAAATTGTTAATATATCAGGAAGAAGGAAATAACAGCACACACAGTAGTCGAGCAACCATGGATAGTATGTCCACATTAGCAATAACATTTTCTTAAAAAATACAGAATCAAATCAATTGTACATACAGTGCATTGTGAATGAGACGATGAGTAGAAACAAACATGAAAAAGCAACAACAGACAGCCCGAGTCATTCCTACCCCTTCTAATAATTCACACTGATGTAGAGGCTATTCTTTCTGCAACTTACCCTCCTCCTTCTCACTATCCACCCTCTCTGTCCCTCTGTGGCACAGATTACAGGTTTCAACTGACAATCAATCACCAATCTCTCTCACGAGTATACACATTATGCACACATAAGACAACAAATCAGCAGAAGCACCAGCATCATTGCAAACATGCGCTATTTATACAAACGAGTAAATGATCTAAGGAGATAAACTACAAATCAAACATTTGTACAAGCCACCCATAGCTTTCACAATGCTGTATGAAATCATCCAAACACAGGTGGCTTATTTTCTGACTCTTTAAAATGTAGCCCAGTTAGTCTGTCCACCGTCTTTTCTCTTAGTGGAGCTTGCTAAATCAAGCATCACTATTATTATTGATCATACATTGGATTATGGAGTTACCTTCAGAGTCTAAATTGTCCTGCATTGTTTGTGCTCTGGACATGGATGATATCTCAAACCATGCAGCTTGTCACATTTCAAAGCAATCAGACTTTTGCTTCCCTACCATTGTGGCAGTGAGTTTTGCATCAGTAAGCAGCACTCACATTTTCTTCACAAACTGTAAAAATCTAGTTTCATTTCGGAGTCTGTCATCATATCCATCAGCCGCAGTGTTGCTTATTAACATGTGAATGGCTGTGAATGGTAATGACTGACACTTCATAAACCCACACCTGCATTTGTTGAATCCCAAAACCTGCAGCCAGGACTTGGCAGACACCCACAGGAGGAAGGGATCAAACGCTGCATTAGTTCAGCTCTGTGTCCCTCTGTCTACCCTTTCATCTCATTCATTCGTTCTTCTGCTGCCCCCCTCACTCTCTCAATTTTAGCACTCCCTTTCACTTCTCATTTCATCTAACTAGAAGTCAGGGTTTGTTTAATTTTAACAGAAAGAGATGTTCTGTGGGGCTTTTAAGGAGATCATTTATCTTTGGTACATTGGTACATAGATATCATGTGTGCCAGAATATAATGAGGTATTCTCCAATTTCTTGGAAATTAGAAAATATTATTTGTCTCCCTTTATATTAATGCTTGCTCAGAACTGTTTACTTTTACTTAGATATATTTACATTTACTTAAGTAAAAGTATTAAAGTAACTGATATTAAATGTACTTAAGTATCAAAAGTACAAATAAATGGCTTAAAGGGATAGTTCATCCAAAAATGAAAATGATCTCATCATTTCCCTCATGCCACAACAGATGTGTACACTTTCTTTCTTCTGCAGAACACCAATGAAGATTTTTAGAAGAATATCGGAGCTCTTTAGGCCCTCAAAATGCAAGCGAATGGTGGCCAGAACTTAAAAGCTCCAATAACATAAAAAGGCAGCATAAAAGTAATCCATATGACTCCAGTGGTTAAATCCATGTCTTCAGAAGTGATATAAGTCTGGGTGAGAAAATGTTCAATATTAAAAGTCCTTTTTTTAATTATCAATCTCCACTTTCACATTCTTCTACTTGTGTTTTTGGCGATTCCCATTTTTGGTGTATATCGCCACCTTCTGGACAGGGAGGAGAATTTATAGTAAAAAAAGCACTTAAATATTGAACGTTTTCTCACCCTCACCTACATATTTCTTCTAAATATATACATTTAACCACAGAAGTCATATGAATAAACTTTGTTCTTTTTTGAGCTTCAAAATATTGGCACAATTGACTTGGGGTGCTCTGCTGTAGTAAAAACACCTTTGCTTAAATCTCTGCGATGCTCTTAAAGGCACCTCCACTTAAAAGGGAACATTTAAATTTGTGAAGGGCACCTTTAGATTTATGAACGAAAGGGGCAGGAGCGTGCGCCCCTGTAGCCCCACTTCTGTGAAATGCAGGATAAATAGTTCTTAAATACAGTAACTAAGTATTTGTACTTTGTACACCTGTGATCAAAGCACAATTATAAGCATTCACGTCAGCATTTGCGTACTTGCGTTAATTATGTTTCTGGCGTTAGCCTAAAATTGCGGCCTGAGCAGTCTCTCACAGTAATGCATCACACATCTGTCACTTGTGTAATACAGCTGGAAAAGAGCCGTCTACACATCACACTAACCCATCATGCTTTACATTTTATGCCCTTGCGTTGAGGTTAGCTGACAGGATCTTCTGGATAGAACATAAACCGAATAGATGTTTATAAACCTGCTTGCAATGAAATTTTCAAATAAAACAGCTTATGGCCAAAGTTATAAAAGCAGTAAGCTTTACAAGCAGCGCAATAAAACTCAAGCCAAGCCTTGGCCTTGTCTCATGAAGCCTTGTGTCTTAAAGGGACATTTCACCCAAAAAATGCATCTAACAAGGAGATGTTAGGTAGTATGTAAGTCTCACTAGTGAATAGTGACTGAGATACCTTTTGTATTCCATGGAAGAAAGTCATATAGGTTTTTAAATTGTAAATGGTGTGCACTTATGTTGCCTTTTTTAACCAAAGCAGTTACCAAAGCACTTAACACTGTGTCTCATTCACCCATTCACACACAGACACACTCGCACTCATACACCAATGACGGCAGAGCTGCCATGCAAGGCACTAGCCTGCCATTGGGAACAACTTGGGGTTCAGTGTCTTGCCCAAGGACACTTCGGCAGGTGGAGTCATGTGAGCCGGGAATCAAACCGCCAACCCCGCAATTAGTGGCCGACCCGCTCTAACACCGGAGCCACAGTCGCCCCACATGAGGTTGACTAAATGATGACAGAACTTTCATTAATGAGGAAACCATATCTTTATGTTGACTCTATAGCCAGCAATAACTTAATACTTTCTTCATATTGAGCTGCTGGAGATCTATCCACAAAGACATGTGGCCCTAGTGCATATTGAAGGTCAGTCTCATCTATCCTGCTGCTATAATGTCTATCAGTGCTCTTGAGTTCAGCTCTGGGAGAAGGTGACTTTAGCTCCTCCTTCAGAGCAGTTTTATTCTCTAAACACCCCTCACCATGTGCTTGCTGCTCACAGTTTTGCCTCTAAAAGCTCCTCAAATGTCACTCTCCTCCTCGAAAACACCCTGCAGGAGGGCACTTTAGTGTTGCATGTAACTGCTGCAGTGAAGCTCTGAGGGGTACCTGAGCACCACAAACTCTTATGGTGGGAAATAATTTAACTATTAAAAAAAAAGAAGTTGTTTTAATATGCAAAATAGGATCATTAAAGGGTTCTGCCATTGTTTACTTAATGTTATGGTGTTCAAAACCCATGAGACTAGTTTCTTATATGGAACCCAAAAAAGATGAAAATTAAGATATTATTGCTTCTCTTTTTCATGCAATGAAAGCTGACAATTGCCAGGGGCTGTCAAGCTTCAAATAGGACAAAAAAGCACTGTAAAATAAGTCCATAGAACTTGTGTGCTAAACTATATTCCAAGTGTTTTGAAGCCATAGGATAGCTTTGTGTGAGAAACAGACACATAAATAGATTGAACATGTAAAAGTGTGTGTGAGAAACATGGTGGAGAGGAAGATTTCCAGTGAAAAACTAACACATTTGGGACTGGGATTTACATAAAGCTACTGAATGTCTTCAGAAGGCTTGGAATATAGCACACAATTCATATGGACTAATTTTATGATTCTTTTTTGGTGATTTTTGTCCTTTTTGAAGCTTTCCCTGCTTTCATTGTCAGAAAAGAGTAGCTTAGACATTCTGTCAAATTTCTCCTTTGTGTTCCACAGAAAAAAGAAAATCGTACAAGTTTGGAACAGCACAAGGGAGAGGAAGTAAAGACAGAATTTAAATTTTTGGTTGAACCATTGAGCTGGCTGCGATAAATTACCCGTTCTCACTTACATACCCGTGCCCTTAATAAACTATATGCCATATCAAGGGTGAATTCTTGAATTACTGACATCAATACCCCAGTTTGATTTTTACCACTGGGACAGTTTAAGTGGCAAACACGACTCACTTGGTGAATGTGCTACCGGCTGCACACAGTGCGTCTGCTGCTCTAGCCTTTAATTTTCTCTTCCAGGGCTGGATGTTGCATCCCCGGGTGCCCGTCATTAATTTGCCTTTTTTATCTGCATAAACAACAGGAAGCTAAAGTGGAGCTCTACCTAATGAGTCATCCAGAGGTGGGAGATAGGGGCAAGGGGGGCCAGAAACCGAGCCAAATTATACATTTCCAGCTAAGACTTCTAAAGTGAGAAAGAGAGAGAGATTTGGGTTGAAAGGAGAACAACAAATATATATATATACATATTTTTTTTTTACTAGATACAATCAGCCTAGTCAAGTCAAGTCAGTTTTATTTCATTTCAAAGCAGCTTTACAGAAAATCATGCATTAACAGAAAATGAAACTAATATCTATAATGTCTTAAAATAAGATTGTGAATTGTGATAAAAAAATAAGTAATTCAATAATAATTGTATGAGCTACTGCTCAATCTCAAGGGAGGCTGATTGTCTCCAGGGGATAATCCCTGGCTTTATTCTTAATGTCTTCAATGGTCTTCGCTCCGCCTCCTCATTGTATGCGCTAGGATGAATCTCACGAAACCCGCCAAGGACACGTCTGGCTCAAATTTGACCTTAAAATCAGAAGAAAGAAATTATAATTATTGTTAAAAAAAAATTTTGCTTAAAGAAAAGAAACCCTATTTTAGTGTCAGATTTCTTAATGGTCCTTCATAGTCTGGCAAATTATAATTAATACATTTGTTTCTTTAGATTTTAGGGTGAAATGTGACCTGGACAAATTTTCATAAGATTCACATTCAAAATCAGGGATTACAATTCTTAGTTACTGTGGGTCCTAATACAGATTAGATTGCTTGTATTGATTCTGTGAGTGTTTTTAACATGATGGGAAAACAAAACTCATGGCCATAGTGTATAAATGCAGATCCATTCATCCATCTTAAACAGCTTATCCGAAGTTGGGTCGTGGGGGCATCAGCTCCAGCAGGGGGCCCCAAACTTCCCTATCCGGAGACACATTAACAAGCTCTGACTGGGGGGCCCTGAGGCGTATAAATGCAGATGTACTTCTTAATAGAATCGATACAGTCTGCTCGAGTGAGTTGTACTAAAAATGTGAGCTTTCCGAACATTTGTCTCAAACCACAACAAGCTTCTAATGTGTGTCCAACAGCCAAACTATTAATTGCAATCAATTGCACTGACAGGAATATCCTGTGAGACAATATCATGTCTTCAACAACAGCCATGACAGATTCACTACCAGTCAAAAGTCTGGACACTCTTACACATTCTATATGACTAAAATTTACCACTGTGGCAGACACACCTCTTGTTCATTGGAAAGGAGGAAGTGGGAACCGGGTTATCAACCAAAAAGACATTTAATTAAACACAACACAACATAAAACTGCTTTTCAGCATAACAACATTGACGCACACACATACAGCGGCTGCGTGCGTCACTCTTTCTCTCTGGCTTCTCTGGCTCCTCCTTATCGTTCTCTCTTACTGATTGGGGCAATTCAGCTCCAGATGTGCATTCTCACGGCCCATCCATCCCCTCCTCCTCATCAAACAAATTTAGAATAATAGAAAAGTAATCAAAACTATGGAGTACCAAATGGAAATATGGGAGTTATGTAGTGACCAAAATATTTTCAAGAAATCAGAACTATCTTGTATTTTAGCTTCTTCAAATTAGCCACCCTTTGTCTATATGCTGGGCACATGTTGGCTTTTTTCCTGCACTGTCCAGTCCAACTCATCCATTAAAAAAAACATCCAGCACCCCACTTTTAAACACAAATTTGTGAGCTTTGGCTTTAAGATCAAAAAGTTGAAAAGCATAAATCCACTCAAGTGTGTCAAATCGTTTGACTGTTTATTTGAGGACATAAAAGATGAACAAAAATATAAATATTAGAAGACAGACAATTCAGTTCATAACTGAAAGGGTTCGAGCATTGTCATTGATGTGGTCTGACTGACAGACTGAGTCTCTCCAGATATTTATATGTGTCTCAAAGTGTCTCCTTTGACCGATTGTTTTCAGATTTTGAAGGTAGGGTATCTGTTTTTTTCTGCCTGGTTAGTCTGGTGTGTTTTGATGGTTTTAAGGGCTAGGAAAACAACTGGCAGACCAGCTAAACCATCCCAAGACCAGAAAACCATCTTAGGTAGCTGGTTGAATCAGTTTTTTTGTGTGTGCAAGAGTAAAGCACAAGATGGCAAAAGAAGGAAACAGAGGGATGGAGAGTGAGAGAGAGTTGTCGGTAGCCAGCCTTTCCTATCTGTGAATAATGAATTGTTGACATGCCATTGAGGCTTCGCCTCCAGAGGGCTCTTTCGCTCACTCAGAACAGTGATGGGCTTCTCTCCCCTCCCTGAAAATGCTCAAACCTGAATAAAGAGCTTGCCTCTCCCCCGCTAAGTTTAATAACGCAGCCTTTGATGCTTCCGGAACCACAGCTCTGTATCTTTCGGTTCCCATTGATGTGGCTGTTGCCTCTCTCATTCAGGGACGGATTAACCACCGGGCCGGTTGGGCAGTTGCCCAGGGGCCTCTAAACCCAAAGGGCCCCAAGCTCTAAATCAATTATTTATTTATTTTGAGATATCTATTATAAATCCACGTAAATGTCAGCCTTCTGTGAAATACCATTTGTTCGGCTGAATGCGTGCTGGACGATAGCAGTGCAAGCACAGGGGCTCGGGTGTGCATTTAAGGAATCTGCGTCTCACAGGTGCAGAGCCTTTATTTGGAGGACTGCAGAGAACTGTAAATCAGAATAGTGTCTGATTTACAAAACGCTTCCAAACACAAAGATAAGGTGCATTTTACCCTGGCTGTGTACAAAGCGGATGGTTTAAATTTATATAAGTAACAGAATTTGTGCAACAGTATGGAGGACTTTAAAATGTTTAAGTCCTTCATGCATTTAATGTTTATTTTCCATGAGGCTACGAATGCTGCGGTTTATAGGACTTCTTCGGGATGCTTTGATTTTTAAATGATTCAGCATTTAACTTCTGTAATTATTGTCTGCACACCAGAGCAAAATGGGGAAAAAACATTGGCTTAACATTTATCAAGCGCTGAAACTTTGCCAGGTGAGAAACAATCTGAAATCATGTGTCTGTCACGTTAGGTTCTCTTTGCAATCTGAACTTCTTCAGAATGTTGATTTGTGACACCAGCTCTGAAAAACCTTGATGCAGCGTAACATGGTGAAACAGAACACAGGTGTCTCGAGATATGTTAATAAATATTGAAGTTCTTTTTAAGTTAACAGCGTCTAAATAAAATGCAACAGTCCTGCACAATGAATTGTAAAACAGAACGCAGGTGTCTTGAGATGCGTTTATATATATTAAAGTTCTTTTAAATTTATCAGTGTCTAAAAAAATGCAACTGTTCAGTATGCTGAAAAAAGTGAGTTGTGGCACAACGATCAAAGATGTCCGTCCAGTGTGTTTACATGGCCTCGTCGAACGTGGGAACAGCCCGTAACTCGCCCTATAGTCTGCTTGAAAAACTGACCCAAACCTGGCACAAAAACCATAGGTTTGTTGGTTACCGTTGGACTCAGATCAGGTTGAAGACCTCTAAACTCGTGCAGAATAGCCAAAAAGTGATTTTGGTATTTCAATAACATGCACATCCCTATTAATAATGCATGATTTTAGATCGGTTCATAATTAAAAAGTACATATAACTGGCCATGTAAGACATTGCTCCAAACTTTTCTTCATTTCAGGATTTCACTGGTTCATATAGTCCTGGTAAACGTGTTTGTTATGCTGTCCATAACAGAGGGGCTCAAGCACAGGACTGGTTTTGAGCTCTGGAGTATCATCAAAAATGGACTAACTACCCAATATCTGTGTGTAATATGTATTTTTATGCTTATTGGAGTATTGACAGAGACATATAAGTATTGGCCGGTTCATTCCTTTACATATAAATGGGAAATCTTAATGCTAAATATGGTGGCTGTAGAAATGGAAGTCCCGCCTTACAATTACTAGAGCCAATCACCTTTTTGATTGAGGTGTCATCAGTCAGTTTGCTTGGGAATGTGCATATTCGCTAGACCAGCATGAAAAATAAAAATGTCATTGTTTGATATGAGCTGAAGTTGCACAATTTACAATTGTGGTTAGATTGGTCTTTCCCTATTAAATTAGATAGTAGCTGCACTAGGAAATAGCTGCCCGGAGGCATTATAAATATTGCCGCGGCTTAATTTTTTTTTGTGCAAATTTAGCTTCGCAACGTGCTAAAACCAAACTCGATTTGAATCAATTGTAAGTCTTTGTTTGGTATTTCTATGGCACGCGGAGTTGCTGTCTAGTGAGCATTCAAATGCGGTCACTTAAGAGGTTCCAGGATGGTTAGGATACTGCTTTAGAAGGCAGCTGCCTAGGTAGACATCAGGCAGCTCACTAGGGTTTATAACAGAGTTAGAGAGAATGCTAACATTGGAGGAGAGCTTCAAGATTTCTTTTTCATTCTTTTTCTTCCCCTCTCTTCTCTGCCCAGGACTTTGTAAGTAGAGCAGCATGGTCTGCATATGTCAGTGAGTTCTAATACTGAGATATTTCAGTCCCACCTACAGGCAGCAGGTCATCTGTACATTTTCAAGCTCTCTACATGTCCCAATTGGCCTCTCAAGCAGATACACACATACAAAAACATGCATAAGTCATGTGTATTCATGCACACAGTCTTGGTCTACTGCACAAGATCCTTTGCAATGTTACCTAACAGGGTTTTTGTATCAAGCATGACTGTTAAAGTGAGGCACTTTCATAGTTTCCTCCGAACAGATGGGTCACAATGGTCAACTAGACATCCAACAACCACCTGGTCAATTAGTAAGGTTGACTGGTTTATTAAGATTTTTTCTTGTATATTTTTAGATTTTTAGCAGTGGTGCTTTAATAAGCATGCTCAGTGTGCTGTACTTTACTATTAGAAAGTTTTCAAGATAAAAAAGTGTTCAATCTATAAATTCATTCTTTTTAAAACACCACCACAACAGCCAAACACATTCACACACCTTGTGTTTTGAATACAGTGTGTCCAACTTTTTTTTTTTAATTGTCTCGGGACCCCTGCATTCTGTTACATCTAGCTGTTTTTGAATGCAAGAATACCTCTTTTGTAAACGTCCCATACGTAACGGGCCCAATCGAGGTCAGGTGAACCCAAAATCAATGAATGATTTTTTTAACTAGCTGTTTAGTCAACCTACCAACTTGTCGATTTTGAGAATATGTATTATTATTATTATATATTAACCCTTTTATTTTACCAGGTTAGTCTCTTGAGATTAAAGTCTCTTTTTCGAGAGAGACCTGACCAAAATGGTAGCATACAACATTACAACAATAATAAACACAACAAAAAAGAGACATATGAAAAGAACTGTATTTCTGCACACCCTTAGAACAGATGCCGCTATTGTGTCATTATGAAGTTGATACTGTGGAAAGCACGATACGACTCCCCTGTTTGCTATTTAGTCTTTGTGCTTCAGCCGTTTCGATCTCCTCCGCATGTGTAATGGAACGGTGCAGATGGAGTCATCAAACCTCTGCTGCCACTGTAGAAGGGCTCCAATATGTAAGGACCCTTGAGACAGGAAGGAAGGAGGCATGTAATGCACCATATTTAAACAAACAGATCCTCTGCCAGTCAGCTGCACCTCAACCTGACGTGTGTGCATCAAATGTCAACAGCGGCTGCCTGCCATTGTTTGTGAACCACTGTTGCTGTAAATCCTGGGGGGTATGCAAATGATGCAGCATTGGTGGCAATGAAAATGTGTTCTATTATTTACCTGCCATTGTTAGGCTTTATTCAAACAAGGTGGGTATATATTATATATGAGAGCTGTGAGCATCTAGGGATGCACAAAAACTAAAAATGTTCAAAATCGACAAGGCTTGTCTGAATGACGGGTTGACAAAATGGTCCCCTAATCGGACATGTTTCTTAGGGAGTGTTTACCTTAGACATGTTCTTGCATTTAAAAACAGCTATAAGGAGTGCAACAAAATGGAACAGAATGCAGACGTCTTGTGAGAACAGCCCGGTCTACCTCGAACAGATATATTTATAATATTAGTGGATATATTTATGTTATATATTTAATATTTGTATAATTTTATATTAAAATGTCTGTGTTTAGGGGTGTTTCTCAGCTAATACTGACATACTGTATGCAATTCCTTCAATTAGCCTATTAATTGGCATCTCATGTAATTAATGTTTTTAAAAAAATCAGTCGATTGACAGCCCAACTCAAAACATAATTATTATTTTTTTGACTAGTTTTAACTTGACATGCCATCTTACACAATGCTCATGGCGAAATGCACAAAAAACTGTGCAAGATTTAGCACAACAGCCAAAGAAGTCCATCTGAATGTGTTCATTTCGAAGCATGTTTTTAAAAAGGACTATTTTTAACTTGACACAGCGTCTTAATAGAGTGCAAGAGTGCCGGCCTTGGTTGCAGAATTATTTTTCCCATTTATTTCTTCCATAAACATTTTTTGAAAATCCTTCATTAAATGGGTCTAAGCCATGAAATAAACCAACTAGCTCCGAGGTGAATCACAACATTACACTTTTTTTTTTTTTTTTTTGTGATTAACATTTTTTATTGATTCATTCATATATTAAACAAATAAAAGCAAAAACATAGAATCAATACTTGGCACCTCTATTACCTCCCGCCAATCCCCAACCATAAGAACACCTCAGTGGTCCCAAATGATTATAGACACACTCAAAAAAATAAAATACAAATATAATAATCACACATATAACAACTACACCTCTCTCCACTGTCCCTCCCCGAGAGCCCTCCCAAACAGCCAGATATTTGTCCCACTTTCCCACAAACAAATCCAAATTTCCTAATCCTCTAGATACAGCTTCTTCAAAAGCTGCCACCCTCCCCATCTCTGCACACTACTGCGGAAATGATGGCGCTCTGTCCGACTTCCAACCCCTTAAAATAACTTGTCTGCCAATCATAACACTAATCAGATCCCAATGTTTTGGTATTTGTCCCCCAAATTTATGACCGCCCCATCGCCCAAAATACAAAGTCTGGGTCAAAGTAAAACTTGAGTGCCCAAAACGTCACCCAAATAACTCTGAACCCTCAACCAAAAATCTTGAATCTTAACACACCCCAAAAGACATTAATTGTGTCTTCATCTTCTAATTGGAACAACAGCAGGTGGGTGTTTTTTCTCCCAATTTGGAATGCGCTAAAAGTCCTTGTGGTGGTGTAGTGACTCACCTCAATCCGGGTGGTGGAGGACGAATCTTAGCTGCCTCCGCGTCTGAGACCGTCAACCCACGCATCTTAACACGTTACTTGTTGAGTGCGTTACTGCGGAGATATAGCGCATGTGTAGCCTTCCCGGCATCCGCGCACAACTCACCAACTCCCCACCGAGAGAGAACCACATATAGCGATCACAACGAGGTTACCCCCTGTGAATCTAGCAATCGGGCCAATTTGGTTGTGCAGATTTAATGAACAATCTTGGAGCTCATGATATGTCTATCTTTATAGGGTTTGTAAGTTATTGGTAAAAATCTATTAGTCTATGAAAAAAATTTATGGGACTTTTACTTCCGGAACCCGACTGTTCTTTAACACAACACTGAAAGCGAAATGCTAAAAAAAAACTGTGCAAGACACAACAGAATGGCCAAAGAGAACAATCTGAATATCTATGAAAAGATTTTCTGAAAGGGTTTAACAGTGCATTATCTAACAGCTAAAGAACAGCATGCTGTTTGCACATTAATAAAAGTAGCACTGCATACATAAATTATATACATAAACTAGTCAATCTCATTAATCGACTAGTCAGTTGTTGGATGGCCTTTTGACCATTGAGCCTAATCCCTCATAGCATCCTCAATGAACATATAATGTGCACTTCCAAGAAACTGTGAATAATTTACACAGTATAGCTTGCATAATAAGCGAAAGTAAACACACCTGCCTGGCAGAAGCAAAGGTGAGCCAAACCACATGGAGCTGCATCCACAGTAATGAGCATTTTAGCTGCTGTCTCTGGCAGAATCATGTTGGTGAAAACCCCTCATAATTGCTTTTGCAGCAGGGAGCCCCGTGACCTTCCATTTGATTGTCCATTACAGTTGTATTTTCCTGCACATTGAGTCAAATTGAATAAAAGGTGTCCAGGTCTGCGGGAGGGTGGGGGCGTTAAATCCCAAGGCAATGCTGGGCTTTAATAGCTCTATCAAAGACACACGGCAGGACCATGTGAAGGACATAATGAGCATCAGGCACATGGAGGAGACTCGCGGTGAGTGCAAGGCCTAGGCGAATGGGCAGCAGGGAACGGAAGCGTAATGGGGCCAGAGATTAATGCGCAGTCTTGCTGGAGACCAACTCAATGTTATTATCCTTAACGAAATTAAGATCAAAACATGTTCATTAACTTAAATAAAAGTAAAGATTTACATAATTAGATCTAAATCTAAACTCCCACCAATTAAAATAAAAATACCCACCTTCCATTAAAGTTTCAACGTACTCCCCAGCACAAACACCACCCCTTTAGATTGAATATTTTCACATATTCTCCTGAAATTTCTATAAATACTGGGCTGGAACAGATCAAACCATTGAAACGGTTGAATTAATAATGTATTCATGTATATAAAAGATGTATATATATGGAAACCTCATTCTCTACATCTGAACAGTCAATTCTGAGAATCCCAGACGAGAATGCCAGTGTTTTTGCAAAAATGTGTTTAATATGGGCTTTGGTTTTGTGTTGATTTGAGTCCATCTGGTGTGGCTTTGTTATTGTTTGTTTTTCCCACTATTGCATTTCAGAAGCACTAAGGTAGCTCTTTTTTTTCCCAACCGCACCAAGAATCTCAGAGCCCAATTTTTAAGCCTTATAAATTGTGGCAGTGTTTTAAAATCACAAACTCTGTTTGTATTCAACTTGCATCTGGCATACAACTGCTTCTTAAAATACCTAGCAGGCTAGCTGTTCTCAAAATTCTGTGTATAAAAGAAGATTGAGGATACAAATGTTACAGGTCTCCCAGTGTGAATGCCCGTTCTATACAGTATTTTCTCAAAAGAAAAGTAGTTAGCAACTCTTAAATGTGTCTGGAGCTAAAATGGTCTACTCCACCAGACTCTTCCATACCTATAGAGGCCTTGCGACTGGCAATGGCACAAAATCTCCTCCTCCAACTATTCAGACCATGACAAAGTGTTGATTTTCTGCTCAGGTGATTTTAATTAGTTTGCCCATTGTTTGTCCCTCCTTCTCTGGTTCAGGCATTGGCCAGCACTGTATCATTTGTACAGCCAGCCCACAATCGTCTGGCATAGGCTGTCTCCAGTTGATAAGAGCACAATCAATGTCTCTGACACTCCCTGCAATTAGTTTCCCTAATTAACCATTTGGCCAAGGAAATAATCACCAAGGGGGCTGATTGCAAGGCTTGAAGGGAATGTTTTTGAAATGGCCACTAAATTAAATCCCGTCACTCACTTGAAACAAGGATTATGATACAGTCTCAACTCACAATTCCAAAGTGGAATTGAGGCTCTGTTTAACAGTGATTTTACCTGATTTTAGGGAGTTACCTTTGGTAACTGTTGGTAAAATCACTGTAATGCATAGCCTCTAGTAGCTTATTGTTTTATATAATGCCGGCAACGGAAATATAATAAAAGACACCCTAAACAGACATGTTCCATAAATAGTTTAATTTATGAATATTAAGCCATGTAATCTAGTTCCTAGGTTAATTTAAAATATATATAAACTGAATATAGACTAAAATATATATAGACTGCTTACGGTTGCCAAGCAATGTGGCAACCTGGCACGTTAATATAGTATGTTCTGTGTGTGTTTATCTGCACACATTTTTACAATGGCTTTGAAGATGGCTCATCCAGTCAGAATTAAGAGACAGAACTATGCCGCTTTTGTTTGGTTGGTTTTAAATGTTCCTGCTGTTCTATCTACTTGATGTCACATTAAAAGATATGATAGCCGAACATATTTCATAGTGCATTATTAGCATCAGAAACACAATAAGTCTTCCAGCCTATCTGCCCCTGTTCCAAGCTATCAGAAGACAATGGAAAATGACACTCAGTTTGTTTATGCACTAACAGCCCCTTTGAGCCATCTGTTTGAACATGCATGCCTCCATCACGATCAATAACAATAAATAACCATTTCTGTGGAAACCCTAAAGGGACGGGCGAAATAAGGAGCCATATTAGCGGTTTCCATCCCATAGACACCAGCCAACATGCATTTTCCCATAGAACTCTGGGAATTACATTTATAAAAGGGGGGAAATGATTATCCGAAGAAAAACAAAAGAGGTCTGAAAATGGGAAAATAAGGTATCATGTAAAGCAACTGGTGGGTCACAACTCAAATATGGGCCGCAGGTCTTTTCTGATATGGTCAAGGACACCAGGGTAACAACACCGCAAAATGTAATTTATACAGAGCAGAACTATATAGCAATTTTGCATAGCTACGATAGCAAATAAATAGGCATTTTCTCTTTAGAGGTGGAAAAAACACGAAGTAGCCAGATGTTTTAATGTCAAAAACGCTGCATCCTCTCTTGTATCTGTAAAGTATGTGATCATCCAGTTTTGCAGAAAGTCTTTACATGGATGTCACATACACATGTACACATATCATGTTCAGCTAGCCATAAACAGGAGGTTAAATGTCTAAAATTCACGAATTGAATGATTGTCTGTTTCTTCCTTGACTGGAATGAGGCAAGAAACATAAATAAGGCAGACGCGAGAAGGCAGGCCGCCTATGCTCCAAGGCCTGTGAACACTTCACACACTCTCGCAGGAAAAATGAATCTCATTTTCTGAAAAGAGGCTGATATTAATACCAAGGGGCACAGAAATATGCAGGGAAATGAGTTGTTTTAGCAGGGCGAGGCTTTTTTTTGTCTCTCTAGAAATGAATGTGAAGGGAACGTTTGAGTATTTTTAGTCCAAAGCATTTCCATAGAGACTGTATTTCTTGTTTTATTAATTCAAACTGTATGGGCTTTTGGATTTTAATGATATGTTCTGTTACTTTTTAAGTGAATTTATTTTGACTTAATGAGAATACATTAGAGTACTTGCGTAGCAGAGCGTGTTTGTTGTTGCAGAATGAGAACAAGCAAATGTGCAATTATATTCAGAGAGAGCCCATCATGAGTTTAGAAACACAGGAATAAACTTGATCTAAAAAAATCGGGCCAATTATCAACATGTTTGAGGGTGAGGTGACTAGAAACATACTTGAGACAGACCTTTAGACTGGAAGAGTCAAGTCGTCTACCAGACTACCAGCTGTAGTGTCAGTTCCACAAACTTCTCTACTCACTGCCATGGTTATAATCCAACAGCACATTTATTAAACTGGAAATAGTCTCCTCTATTTGCACACGCTATGAAAGCAGTGACATGTCACCCTGTCTCTCATCTGTTTTGCTTTTATTGTATCCTACTGAGCTCTGTGAAGCATACTCTCAGAAAAGCTACTTTGGGCCAAAATTGCCTGCAGTCCCTGATCACGGTCATTAATTATTGCAGCATTCAAGCAAAACATATCCCTTGTGATGCATACAGGAAGGTATTATGAATGCATTATGGGAACATTGTGTAAGGTCTATTATAGATATTATACATAATCTTTGCACTGGGATTTTGTTTGGTTGGTTGGTTGATGAAGCATGAATTGAATGAAAAAAAAAGAAAGTCAGCCAAGACAAGAAAAATTGGTAAGCCTGTCTGCAGGGTTGTTTGACCTTGCTTTGTGATTTTTGAGGCGTCAATGTGCATTCAGTGGAGTTAAATTTAGTCATACTTCAGGCTGCGAGTCAAGGAATAAACAGAAACAGGGGTCTTTCTTTTCTGCTGAGATTTGGTGAATACTTCACATTCATTGAAAGGAATTATTCAAAAAATAACAGAGCTGTGCCAACTGAAACAAACATGCCTCTTTCACATAGAACCGAATGTCATACAGAGTAAATTGGCGTGGATTTTAGTTTTAGGAGATTAAGTAAAAATATGTTAGATATCGTATGCAGTATTTGTATTTACCTTATACAAAAACTCACCATGGTAACCACAGTTTCTGCCAAATTACCACAGTGGCTATGCTAATTATGCTATGCTAATGATCGCGCATACTTCAGTTAAATATTTATTCAAAACCCCTCACCCTCAGTATTAAATGAATGTTCTGTGTTCAATAAAGTTAAGCTGAATAGACTGCATTTGTGGCATAATGTTGATTACATTATGCATTATTGCTGTAACAGCATTCGAGTTAAAGACTTTATTGTCATTGTACTGCTGTGCAAAACAACGAAATTTAGTTGGTATCCCACATTCTCAAATACTTACATAAGAAAACCGCATCAACAGTAAATATATATATATATATATATATATATAATATTTTTTGAAGTTATATCCAGTATTGTAACTTTGTTGTCATGATGAGGTACCGCAAGTAAACCGTCTTATCTGTTGAATGCCATAACACCAGTAAATCCCACATTTTTCCACACTAAAATAATGTTAACATGTATTATGTTTAATTCTTGTGGCTTTCACTTCCATTTTGAGTGCCTCACTGTAACTGTGATTTATTTATATTTTCTCCAAATTTGGAATGCCAAATCCTCGTGGTGGCGTAGTGACTCGCCTCAATCCGGGTGGCGGAGGACGAATCTCAGTTGCCTCCGCGTCTGAGACCATCAGTCTGCGCATCTTATCACGTGGCTTGTTTCCAAGTTACCGCGGAGACATAGTGCATGTGGAGGCTTCACACTATTCTCTGCGGCATCCACGCACAACTCACCACGCGCCCCACCGAGAGCGAGAACCACATTATAGCGACCACGAGGAGGTTATCCCATGTGACTCCACCCTACCTAGCAACTGGGCCAATTTGGTTGCTTAGGAGACCTGACTGGAGTCATCTTCTTGTCTTTTTTAATCTCTCTTTTTTATAGCAGTACTGAGTTATACTGAATTAACATTTACATTTTTTTATAATGGACATTTACATAATTGATCTCTGCCTGAGACTTATTACACCTTGAAGTCTTTAAAATTCAAGAGCACCTCTCAGTCCCTAATGTAATTGTAGTTCAAGCATGCTACACACATACTAAATACTGTCCTTAGTTACCAGCTCATCCACTTAAAAGCTGCCTCTCTCACAACATTTCATCACAGTTATGTAATTCTGCCCCAGAATGACACCTAACGAAAAGTGACAGTGCAGCCAGACAATAAGGGGGCAGACAACTGTATCCATCATGGCTAAATCTGCCCCTTTCTCGCCCTGCTGCATCCTCTCTTCCCTATAACAGATGCTTTTACTGATGGAGTGACTTAAGAGCACCCAGCCATTTATAATGCCCACATTGCATGTCTGGGGGACACAGTGGAAGGGGGTGTGGGCAGAATGGCAAGGGAGCATGCTTAGTGTCTGACCCCCATTTTCACAGAGACGTGCAGTAATAGACTGCATTGCACTGCCTTCTCTGCTGTGGCTTACCGTGTTTCAGTTCACTCAAAGACATAACAAAAATCATGAATTAATGCCCCAGTGAGAAACAGGCAAGAACAATAAATAGAAGCTGATCTGAGAACAGTTTTTCAGTCTTTTATTTTAATTTCCCATTGTATTTGCTGATGAAATAAACTTAAGTTCTATGAAATGGATTGAGTCAATGGCATGTTGTAAAACTGAAATTACCCCCATCTTCAGTGTGGCTGTGATTATTGTTGCAATGCTTCCCCCTACTGGTCATACATACCTAGTGACTTCAGAAATAATTCCAAACAGGCTTCTGTTTCATTTTTCCTTCTAGGAGACAGTCAATTACACTAATGTCCAAGAGCTCAAATATTTAGACATGGTCATCTGTGAGGCGCTCAGACTCTACCCACCTGCGTTCAGGTACGTCAAGCGATTTCATAACTCAATTGATGCGCATGCACAGAACCAAAAGCATCATTTTTAGACTCAAATTATTATAAATGACATAGCCACTTCTAATAAAAAATTTTATGTTTTGTAACTACATGCAATGAAGACTGAATCTAAGAGACTGTTCATGTTGGTCTTGTGTATTTCGTTACAGGTATGCACGAGAAATAGAGCAAGACTGTGTGGTAAATGGACAGTTTTTGCCAAAAGGGGCGTCCATGGACATCCCTGCAGGTTTCCTTCACCGTGACCCAGAGCACTGGCCCGAACCGGAAAAATTCATACCCGAGAGGTGAACTATTTTACAGTCAGTTCTTTCAAAGCTGAGAGGACTTACACTATGAAAACCCTCATAAGTTGACTTTACTCAATTGAATCAAGTAATGTTGTCTCCAAACCTGTGGTGTTCATATAGAATGAACTTAACTATTTAAGTTAAGCTAACTAGATGCAAGTAGACTTAACTCAGTTTTACTATTTAAATATTGTTTTTTCTACTCAATAATTTTAGTTGAATGGACTAAAATTTAAATTGTACAATAATGCGGCTCAAATAAAGAAGAGTATAACCGATTCTAGGCCAATCATTAAGCAAACATAATTCTCCACTGAAGTGCATACTGTATATACCTGTTCTTCAGTTCCACATGCACAAGGTGAACTGAAACAGTCAACAGGGTCCAAAGGGGACACGGATCACAATAATGGTGACATCACATGAAACATCTATTTGCAACAAAACAAGATAAATAATACTACAAGAGCTAAAACCTCTGTAAATTCTTAATAACCTCTATTTAAATGCACCATTAAGTTCCTATTGATCAAAAATATAAATAAATCAAGTGCAAGGGATTATGGGTATTCTACATAACCTCAATTTTGTAGTCATTTCTTTGTGTTATTAACGGTTAAAATAATAAATCTTTAGATTTTTAGGATAAATAAGTTCAAGGAACATATATTTTTGTTATGAGCTATGAGCCCAAAACTTGACATTTCAAGTAATCTTTAATTAAGACAACTTGATTTGTCCAGTAATGACAACATTAGGGTTTACAGTGTACCATATTACTGAAGTGACAAGGCCTGAAATCCAATTCATCTGCATTGGTAGAGAATCAGTATTATCAGAATGGCACAGCCATCGTACTTAACGTTAAAGATGAAATAAAGAAGAAAATTCTGCATGACATGTATGACCTTGCTAAACAAAGAACAATTCTGCAGCATTTTAGGCTGCAAGTTTCTCAAACTAGACTATGTTTATGGATATTCATATTCAAAATATACATCTTTTCTCATTAGTGGTGCTTTGCTAAGACAAGCATAACTATCACTATAACAGATTTAAACAAACCCTCAAGCTTATAAGCAACTACTTTTTATGAGCTGCACACAAACCTTCTCCAATGTTGTTTGTGAGTCTGCCATGTGATTTGCTAACATTGAACTCTGGATTTGTCTCAGATTCACTCCAGAAGCCAAGGCCAGCCGGCACCCGTTTGTTTATCTGCCGTTTGGAGCAGGGCCACGCAGCTGTGTGGGCATGAGACTGGCTCAGCTGGAGATAAAAGTGGCTCTGGTGCACATATTGAGAAGGTTCAATGTTATGGCCTGCGAGGACACTGAGGTTTGTTATTGGATGTTGGACTGGGAAAGAGAAACTTTTGTAGAAGTCTGCACGTTAAAGCCCAAAACCCGGCCCCTGTCTGAGAGTGTCTGACAGTCAAATTTTAAGCCTGAAGCCCCAAACCCTTCCTGAAATCGCTCACGGTCTTTAAAATTTCTTCTGCACGCAAGTCAATTTATTGCAATAGACTGTATTTTATTTAAGCATCGTAGACAACATCTGTAACACTTTAATGACATCACACATACAGTTTAAACAAGGCTCGTGACATAAGAGCAAAAGGGAAAAAGACAATGGCTGAACTTTTGCAGGGGGAAGAACAATCTAGAATCATATGTAACAGTCACATAAAGTCCTTTCTGCAACCTGAACTTCTTTAGAATGTCAAATCTTTGTGACAACTGCACATGCACATTTAGGACCCGAAATAGGCCCTAAAGCCAACGATTTTTCGGGTCGCATCAGACTCTGGTCGGGTCGCAGATCTCTACAGCTTTACTGATCTTTTAGGCCTGTATTTAATTTATTTGCTTGTACAGTTGAGGAACATGAGGACATGATACATGTTTATAGTCTATATGTTCTTCTATTTTGTGTCACACAGGTTCCTCTGGAGTTAAAGTCAAGCACTACACTTGGACCCAAGAATGGAATTCTTGTCAAAATCACCAAAAGAGAGACATTTGAGGATGAGTCCTGATGAGAGTTTCCATTTCCATTCAGATTTTACAATCTGATTCTTTTCTAATCATATCACTTAAAATAAACCAATATCTAAATTATATTTATATTTATATCTATATTTATATCTAAACTCCTTTCTGGAATCAATTTCATGTGTCGGTACTGGTCCAGGCATCTTTAAGAGACAGTCTTTAATATACACACATTGACCAACAGCTTGTTCTGCTTGTATGATCAGTTCAGTGGTGTAAGAGGAAGATGGATTTATTTTGTTACTGAAGCTAATGATCATTTTCCTTAATTATGATGTAAATATGATTAACTAGATCTAATTTAATCAAAACTGCTTTTTTGGGGGCCTGGGTAACTCAAAGAATACTGATGCTGACTATTACACCCGGAGTCGCGAGTTCGAATCCAAGGTGTGCTGAGTGACTCCAGACAGGTCTCAAGTTGTACTGAGTGCGAATGTGATTTTTTTATTTTACCCAACTTATGAACATTAGAAAGGGAAGATAAACTTTAATTTACTGAAATGATAAAAAAATGAATTTAAATGACTAAACAATAAAAAAAAATTCCTTTGTGAGATCATATTTAATCAAACTACACAGTGATCACTGTAAGCACTGTAAGACATTATAGATATTACAGTTGAAAAAAATTGAAGATGCTTTGTAACAATGTGTGTTGTGAAAAGCACTATACAAATAAAAATGACGACTTCATAAATGTGTTTATTTTTTTATTCATTTTTAAAATGAATGTTGCATTATTTTGATAACAAACCCCCAAATGCAAGAAGGAAACTTAATGAATAGTTATGATTTCTGGAGTTTTAAACCTCTAAGCTTTTTGAGGTTTGCTTAACAGAAGCACACCTCACAAAACAAGTCAACTGTGGATGGTCATTTTACTTATCAGTCAGACAGCAACTTCCTATCTAACCAGGTGATTCTTGACCAATATAAGATGAAAAGTGGGCCGAGACTTTAAGGCTGGTTCAGCTTTACATGCAGTCTTATTATTTATAGACTGTCACAATCTCAAGCTTTCCATCAGGTCACAGTGGCACAGTGGCCTGCTTCTTGTGTCTCCTAATGATTTACTGGTACAGTAGTATATGTGCTACTTCCCCTTGCCTGTCTTGTACAGTAGGTACATAAATCAATACGATGTCAACAGCCCAAACTAACATGAAAATTAAATGATTAAAATAAGCATGATTAATACTCAGATGTGCCATATTTTGCCAGCTCTCGACTAAATCTTGTTTTGTTTGAATTGTGCTAAAAAATGAGTGCTTTAAAGTATAATGCAATAAAAATTGTGACTATTGATTTATAATCACTGGCACTTAGATAAAGATGGTATCAAGTTGTACAATTGTATGTGGCTGTCTCTTTTGTTTTCTTTGCAGCAAAGAACAACGAGTGCACTTAATGCATTAAGCAATCTGCATCAAATTCTGATATATTCTACTTAATTTGCCATTTTCACCAGAGAGTCTGTCATAGAGGGTATACTAAAGTTAATTACATAAAAAATAAAAAAAACAACAACAAAATGTTACAACAGAAAACAGTGCCTTAAGAGTTCAAGATTTTGGTTATTTTTCAGTAATGTAAACCTAAGCCTTTGTTTAACAGAGTTTTAAATGTAAGATAAAATAAATGGCAAAATTTCAAGTGAGTGTTGCTTACAGTACCATCATGTTTTACAGTCAAACATGTTTTGAAACCGTACTACAAATTAGGAGTATTCAATGATATACTCAGGATAGATCTGGTACTTCTCAAAAACTACAAAAATAGCTGGATTGGTTTCATTGTCAACACAGCTGTCATAAAGGTTTAGACTGCTTTTCTTCTGTGGAGGTCGGACTAAACTACTTTTACCCTTTGTGAACTCTCCGACAAGCACCAGGGCCACAAACATCTTCTTGGTCTTGGTTCTGGATTTTGCATATCTGTCAGAGTATGAAGCATCTCTGGCAAAATAGCTGCCTGTTAAATATGAGAAATGTTTGAGAAATCTACATTTTGGGTAAGATTTCACAGCTACTACAGCACTATGAAGCATGGAACAAAAGCTGCTTCATGCTGCAAGTATGAGATGAATGTCGAAGTACCTTTCCCATAAAGTGTCCCGTGACTGCCACAGATCCTCCAGTCAAAGTTCTGCTCACAGATGGCTTCTATCAGAGACTCATCCGTACCATGGAAAAGGTAACGCTGGTCTACTACCTTCCCTCCATTCTTCTCAATCATTTGTTCTTTTTGCCTAGAAAAAAACAAACAAACAAACATTTTATGTTTATGTTAATAAATGGAGCTTAAATCATGTCCATATTCAGATTATTATGTCCAGTACATACATATATATACGTAGTGCCTCAAAAATTGTTTGGACACCATACTTAAAAATGTGTGAACTCTTCACATTATATAACAAAATATCAAGCCAAGTGGCATTCATTTTAAAGAAATATAGCACAAAAGATTTTCATGCAGAAAGATCAAGAAAAGAACAACAGATGTATTGTTCAAAATTAAGGCAAAAATGATTATGTGGCACTTTCTGGCAGTTAGTGGAACATGTCCATAGATAAAGGAATGTTCAGCTCAATCGACAGCATTTGTGGCATAATGTTGATTACCACAAAAATGATTCTCGACTCGTTCCTCCTTTTCTTTAAAAAAAAGCAAAAATCGAGGTTACAGTGAGACACTTGCAATGGAAGTGAATGGGACAATTTTTGGAGGGTTTAAAGACGGAACCCGAACTTGAACCTGGAATATTCCTTTAATGTGATGAACTACACCTGTGGTCACTCTGCAATGACAGCATGTGAACTTACCAGTTGGTTTAATGTCAAAGAAAAGTGTTGTTTAAATAGTTTGATATATTGTTTTTATTTGTAACGAGATTCTTATATCTTGATAGGGCCACTGTACAGTACATAAAGTATGCAAATGAAGTTCATTCCAGTAAATTCATGTTATATATTTTTATTTTCCTCAATTGTCAATATCATAACATTATAACTGGTCTGTGGTGACAGTATGGTGCTGTGTAAATGACTAAATTTCTGTACAGAGCAGTGTTTACAAATGTTACATGAAGAAACCTACCATTGAAAGACCCTCCAAAGAGATTGGTTCTGCACAATGTCAATCCTGTGAATGATGCTATTGGGCATCGTTCTACTAAACAATGTGCAAATCATTTTGTATTCCTTGGAAGAGTTTTGCAGAGGAACAATCTATGGAAATACATTCAATTGATTCAGAAATTCAGTATTATTAGATGTCTATTGATAAACAATACTTCAACAAACAGATTCTATTCACAAGTGAAAACCAATTACAACTTAGCAACTTGGAATGGTCCTCAAATTTAACCACAGATAAACATTTTCAAGAGCGGTGCAAAACTAAATAGAATTGATTCCCTACATGTATAATGACAGAAGACATATTGTACTTTGCCTTGCTGTAGAGTTATTGGACAGTGTACCTTGTAGGTGAAGCTAGGGAGAGCTCCTTTGTCCCAGTAAGAAGGAACTTCCACAGAAGAGGCTGAGCTCTCTGGAGACTCACTTCTCATCAAAACAATGTATTCATACATTGAAAAGTACAATAAACAACAGTTTAATACTGTGTGTGAGAATGGATTGGATGAATGGTATATCTTACCTCTTTATTTTGCTCTTGATTTCTTGGGCAGACACAAAACGCGGTCTCCTTCGAATCTCTCTAACAGTTTTATACTTCAGATTTTGCTGACACAAGTCTGAAAATGATTTGCCAAAAAATCATATAAAGTTAACTGCCATATAAAAAGCTAACCAAAATTGCATGATGAAAAAATTGGTTCACCCACAAAATTTTTATTCTGTTAAAATTTATTTACCCCATGTCATTCCAAACTTTCTTTCTTCCATGAAACACAAAGCTTTAAAGGGATAATTCACCCAAAAATGAAATTTCTCTCATCATTTACTCACCCTCATGCCATCCCAGATGTGTATAACTTTCTTTCTTCTGCAGAACACAAATTAAGATTTTTAGAAGAATATTTCAGCTCTGTAGGTCCAAACAATGCAAGTGAATGTTGGCCAGAACTTTGAAGCTCCAAAAATCACATAAAAGCAGCATAAAGGTTATCCATAAGACTCCAGTGGTTTAATCTGGTTTTCAAGAGCTAGGAAGTGTAATCGAGCTTGCAATGGCAAGATGTACATTGAAAACAAATTTCTCACTGTTCTCTGTTCTCACCCAAAAACAAAAGGATTGCTTCAGAAGACATTGATTAAACCACTGGAGTCTTTTATATACTGCCTTTATGTGATTTTTGGAGATTCTAAATTCTACCCACCATTTACTTGCATTATATGGACCTACAGAGCTGAAATATTCTTCTAAAAATCTTTAGAAAGTGTGAGTAAATGAGACTAACATTACTCTAAATATCTACTTTTGTTTTCCACAGAATAAATCAAGTCATTTGGGTTCGGAACAATATGAGAGTGAGCAAATGATGACTGAATTTTCCTTCCCCTTTAAGTACCTTTAAATTTGAGAGTGTATTGATGGTTTTTTGAGCTAAATGTAATTTCCTTCTCACTGTCAGCCAGGTAATGCTTCTCAAGGTCTTTTGAAGTGACCGAGGCCACAAGTTCTGCATCCTCCTGTAAGATTCAAACAGTACCTGCTATGAATTTCAGTCATATGCCATCTGATTATTTCAATAATATATTAAACATGACGTTTAGAATAGCTTGATTTAGAATGATATTAAAATAAGATATAATAATGTCACAATGACACCACTGACCCCTTTGCCATACTCTGTCCAACCCCCATTGTCATTCTTCCAATACCACAGCCATTCAGTAGTCAGAATAAAGTGAGGGGGTTTAGTAACAGATGATGCTGTGGATAGGCGCTGGATTTTTGATTGTCCACATTTCATTGTGATAAAGTCCAAATCCAGATATTCTCTGTTGATCATAGTAATACTGTGGAGAATAGGTGAGAGATTTAAAGAAATCACCCAAATTGAATCACATATGTATATTAGTATAACAAAACACTATATTGTTAGACCTCAAATCATTAGATGGACTACAGAAAGCCTTCTCAATCTCCTCTTCATTTGGCAGGTCAGTCCACGTATTTTCATTCGAGTGTGAAATCTGCCATTTATATGGTAGACGGTGGTGAACACGGACACACTTGTCTAAAGACACAAACAATGACGGTTGTCATCATGAGAAGAAAACACATTTTTAAAAGTTTCTTTCTTAAAGGAATAGTTCACTCAAAAATGAAAATTCTGTCAGAATGTACTCACCATAATGTTTTTGCAAACTCTTATGACTTTGTCTTATGTGAAACACAAAAGGTGAAATATTAATGAACATATATTAAATGAGAACTTGAGTAGTTGTCGAGCTAAAAGTTCTCGTGTGAATACGCATGCCACTGTGAACGAGCTTCTCTCAAATTGCTCATTAATGTGCAACGAACGTCAAATTGTTCACTGAAAAATTACCAAAATTTCAGGTTGTTTCTCATCATGCCTATCACATGCATTCAGAAGACTTGGCATAGGACGCATGAGTCGCATGGACTACTGGCAGGGGTAGACTTAGCACTAGGCAAAGGTGTGCATCCACCTAGGGACCATAAAAGCTGAGGGCCTCCTAAAAATACAAATTATGTTTTTTTATAATTATTATATGCAAAATAACGTAACTTGAAATATCGCTGTTATAACACCGAATTATTAATATTACTGTTATTTTCAACAGGTAAGCCCATAAGTGGGGAAAAAGTGGGGTCCAGCCACTGAGAGGGGCCCAAGAGAGATAGATCAACACCCCCAATAGTGCTATGACGTCCGGAGATCGAGTGCACATTGCCTCTGACAAATACTGGTGCTCCGACATATACCGGCAAGCACATCTATACCCTCCACCAAACGCCATCAGCATGTTTCTCAAGTGGGATGAGTTCCTTTAGCCTATTCAGATTAGTGGTCTACTTATAAAGCACCACAATGAATATGTTAATAAAAACATGTATTTATCAAAGTATTAGTGTTTTAATTACAAATCAGGGAATAAGAAACTAGGCCTACATATTCTGTGGTGTGTCGGAGTTTTAGAAATTGCAATATTAATGTTAATATTTAATATTAATATTTATAAAACATAATTTTATCAAAATGTGTTATGGATAGGGGTTTAATTAAAATACCATTGTTTATTTATTATGCTCTTCCGTAAAAGTTGGCAGAAAATGCATTCTGATTGGCTGGCTGCTATCGGCTGCTGTTGAAAGATAGAGACGGACTCATCTGGTAGTTTGGTTCATCTGGGAACAAAGTTTTGTTTAAAATTTACCAAGCTGCTACAATGAGCACCACTGAGAAAGAACAAGTCTAAAACTTTGTTATTAGATGTGCCAAAGCTTGCAAAATTTATGGCATTGGAAGAAATTAAATATTGTTGTTGAGGCCAATTGTGTGATTATGTGATTATTTGAAGGAGCTACTACTTTTTTTCATGGCTTACCACAATAAATAATAATAATAATCAAAAATAATAACAATGAAGAGGGCCCCATTCCAGAACTATGCCTAGCACCCCTAACTAATGTTATTATACTTTTGGGTTCTTTTTTAAATTTAAAGTGAGGCACTATTGTACTGGCAAGATGGACCGAGATTTACTAAAACATCTTGTTTTACATTCTGCGTAAGAAAGTCAGTAAGGGTTTGAAACTACATGAGGGTGAGTAAATTATGACAGAACGTTCCTTTTTGGGTCAACTATTCCTTTATCCGGAAAGTGTACTGTTAGGGAATGCACCTGTATAATGACATTACCTTTGAAACTACATCCAGAGCGCAAGAAAAAGAGACAGATCTCACTGTGATCAGCCTCACTGACAGAACTGCTGGATTTTTGTCTAGTACGTTCTCTCACTGCTGGTAGAGCTGCTGGAGTTGTAGCCAGAAGGGACAGAGACACTGAGGAGAAAAGGAGAAGAACAAACAGTTTAATATTCTAGAACAGTGATTATCATCAGCTTTTGGAGGACCCAGATTTTTACATTAGACATCAAGTGAAAGTACCAAAACTGCTTTAGATACAAAAGTAAACAGTATATATATATATATATATATCACTCTTACCATAGGCCAAACAATATGCAATATTATTAAGATGACATAGGCTGATTAAGAAAACAGACAAATTTTGTATAAACAGCAGAATTACTGTATAATTTATCAATTCAAATATATAATTGGGTAAAAACAATTATTTATTGGACATGCAGATGACGTCAACAGTAAAAGAAGAAAGCATTTTCTCATAAAAAGTTTATAGCTTGATTAAGTTCATTTAGTTTGCTATCATAATGGATTACATCATATTAGAATTACATTCTAGTCACATTCTATTATTTTATTATTATTTGGATTTTTCTGTGACCCCATAGAATGGACCTACTCGACACACCAGTTTCTATTGTACATGATAATTACTCTAGAGATCGCCTGTTTTGTTCAACTGTTTAACTTTAAACAGCAGAACAAAGACAGTTAGCTAGTTTTATTCACCTGTTTGTGCTCTCTTCTTGACAGGATTTACATGGGCAGAAGTGATCAGAAGCTTGTTCTTGTAAATCTTATGGAGTTTGTTCATGTTTTCTGGACTGATCCCTCTGCCGTTGAGGATTTTCTGTGCCTGTGCATCACAGCTATGGGCTCTTTTGCATGCAGCTCCAAATTTACAGTCATCCTGCAGGAAGTGCTGGCACAGGTGCAGGTTGGTGCAAGATGTTTTATATTTACAACTGCCATGTTCTCCATTTCCCTTGTTGTAATGGTAGCAAACCTACAAACATTATAGAGAGACGAGAGGCATATATCTTATCAAATAGCACTTCAGTGTTACCTTCAATTTTCTGCTTATATGTATTTTTAATAAACTGACTGGTTGAAGTTTCATTCATTTTTGAGTCACTGGTGCCAGAACCAGTTTTTAAGTGTGTGTGTGTCATCACAACAACATTCCGCAGTCAATATTCAGATTGTGTTGTAAACCCAATTTAGACCAGACCAGCTTCCAAGATATTCAAAATCACAGTGACTGACTTGTTATTTATCTACATGAAGTTGTAAAAAACCGTCCCCTTCCACAGTTCGAATGTTGACGTAATCAAACTAAAGACATTCAAATCTACTTCTGTGACGGGACAGAGAGAGACTGGTCCTGTATTCCAAATGGGATAAATCACCCTACGAAGGGCACAATGAAGGGAGAACAATCATAACAATCATGCTGTATGATCGCTTCAGAACTTACAATAAAAATGACTTAAACAGTGAGCTCTGAATGACTCTTATTTTTTGAGCCTTACAACATTCAGCCCTCCAAAGCTCTCACAGTGGATGATAAAGTCTTTGAAGGGAATGGGGCAGAGGGATATCACTATGCGCTTGTCATTATATTCACATTTCACACAATCCACTGCCTTAAGGGATAGTTCACACAAAAATGAAAATTCTCTCATCATTTACTCACCCTCATGATATCCCAGATGTGTGTGACATTTTTTCTTCTGCAGGACACAGAACACATATTTCAGCTCTGTAGGTCCATACAATGCATGTGAATGGTGATCCACCATTTGTAGCTCAAAAAACATAAAAGTAATCCAAAAGACTCCAATCTTCAGAAGCGATATAATAGGTGTGGGTGAGAAACAGAACAATATTTTAAGTCCTTTTTTTACTCAAAATCTCCTCTTTAACTTTTACATCTGAAAGTCACATGTGGTGCCTGTTTAGTTTCAAAGTCAAAGTGAAGATTTAAGAGTAAAAAAATTGTCTTAAATGTGGATCTGTTTCTCACCCAGATCTATTATATTACTTCTGAAGATATGACCACTTTTACCACTTAATTAACCACTGGAACTAAATTACTTTACTTTTATATTTCTTTTATGTGTTTTTTGGAGCTACAAAGGTCTGGTCACCATTCACTTGCATTGTATGGACCTACAGAGCTGAAATATTCTTCTAAAAATTATTTGTGTTCTGCAGATGAAAGAAAGTCACACATCTGGGATGGCATGAGGGTGAGTAAATGATTAAATTTTCATTTTTGGTGAACTATCATTTTAAAACAGTCTTTTCAAACACATGTTTATTTTATGTAGCAAACATTAACTATGGTGTTACCGTATACTTAGACTACATTAATAGATAAATAATTTACGAAGATCAGAATCAGAATAGGTTTTATTGCCAAGTATGCTTACACATACAAGGAATTTGTCTTGGTGATAGAAGCTTCCAGTGCACAAACAATACAACAACAAGACAGAGACAATAATAATAAAAAAATAGAATAAAATAAAAAGTGAATAGAAAATATAAGTATATATAGAAATACTAAATAAGACAAAAAAAAAATATTTACACTGTATGCCAATTATTGGGCGAGTATTCTGATCTTATCATTATTTCCATGCACATTTTCCAACTCCAAACCATATAAACTTGAATGCTTATTGGATTCAACCATTTTCAGTTGGTATGTATTTGTGTAATGAGGAAGGGTGTTGGTGAAAGTGACTAACACCTTATTTCAAGGTGTGCATTATTATTAGGCAACTTCATTAACTCAGGTACAATGGGCCAAAGAAGAGATTTAACTGACACTGAAAAGTCAAATATTGTAAAATGCCTTTCAGACGGATGCAACACTCTTGAAATAGCTAAACTATTGAGGCGTGACCACCGGACAATCAAACGTTTTGTTTTGCGAATAGTCAACTGGGACAGCAAAAACGCATGGAGAAGAAAAGGCACAAATTAACTGCAAAAGACTTGAGAACGATTATGCCTCCTACACACTACACGACTTTCAAAGACATCGGATTGTGGTACCGTTCATATTACACATCTGTCTGTCTTGTCATGGCAGTCGTAGAGTTTTCAAATTACACAAGGGGTGAACACATTACAAAACATTTCACTGTTGATGAATCCCCGACGACTCTGCCTGGACTCCAAATTAGAAGTGACACGAGATACGAAAAAAAAAATGCATGATCATATTTTATGCATTTCAGAATACGATATGTTATGTTTTTATTTGCCTGAAGGCATCATATGTTTTATTGGATACAATATGAAAAAGTACCTGGTAGTGGTACAGTTCAGATGAAACATCAAATAGACACAGGTGCTCCTGCCAATGTTCCACTAATTGCTCCTCCATTTCTTTGGTCCAATGAGACTTTCTTGATACTGCAGCTATGCTAGTTGATGTTTTGTTGCAGGTACATCAGGACTCCTTCCACTGAAACGTCCTGTGCCCCGTTTCTTGCTCTATCATTGAAGCTGCAGTTGTATTCAGTCAAAACATATTTCACATTGCGCAATTTGTCTCTCAGATCACGTCTTTGATAATTCATACATTGCGTTCGTCGAGCGAGCTCCAATTCGCATATGATTTTGGCCTTTTGTCGGTGATCTCCACTAAACTGTCAGCGAGTGATAATCGGGCCTAAAATCATGTAGTGTAAACTCAGCATTAAACGTTAAGCTACCAAGAACCTATTATCCTCCAATGCTACCATATTCCAGAACTGCAACCTACCTGGAGTGTCCACACGTAAAAGGTGTCAAGAGTGCTCAGAGACATGGCCAAGGTCAAGAAGGCTGAAACATGACCACCACTGAATATATTCACATGTTGAAGTGTCAAGATTGGGCAAAGAAATACATTAAGTTTTAATGGACAGATGAAATGAGAGTGACTCTTGATGGACCAGATGGATGGGCCTGTGGCTGGATCACTAATGGACACAGAGCACCACTTCAAGTCAGGTGCCAGCAAGGTGGAGTACTGGTATGGGCTGCTACCATTAAGGATGAGGTAGTCGAACCTTTTCGAGTTGAAGATGGACTGAAACTCAACTCCCAAACCTACTCCCAGTTTCTGGAAAGAACTTTCTTCAAGCAGTGGTACAGGAAGATGTCCTCAGCATTCAAGAAGTCCATGATCTTTATCCCACATGCATCCAAGTACTCCACTGCTTGGCTAGCCAGCAAGGGCTTCAAAGATGCCCAAATAATGACTTGGCCCCCTTCCTCACCAGACTTAAATCCTACTGAGTGAGGGAAGACAATACACCTCTTTGAACAGCATTTGGGAGGCTGTGGTTGCTGCTTCAGCGAAAGTTGATCGTGAACAGATCAAGAAATTGACAGACTCCGTGGATGGAAGACTCATGGCAGTTATTGAAAAGAAGGGTAGCCACCCTTCATATTGGTCACTGAATATTTTTGAAAGGCCACAAATGTTATTTAAATACATTTTGAGAGGTGAGACGATCTCTTCTCCCTGCATGCTACAGCACGAGAAGCGTACCCTTGTTAACACTTTCATGACCTGATCAGACTTCTGCATTTTTTCCTTAACAGGAATACACTTTCAAGTCGCCAGAAGCAATATTTAACCCACATTTTAATTTTAGGGTTTAATACAGACTGCCAACTCATAACTCGGGTAAAATAAAATTTCTTTTGAGCTGTATTCAGTAGCGGAAACTATATAATGTATGAAAAAAATTATGCCTGCAATAAAAGGGCTAATGTTAATTTCAACTGTAAAAACAACTGTGTTTTTATTAACTAAAATTAACAAAGATTAATAGCCTAAATGCTGTTAAAATATATTTGCATTGTTTGTTTATGGCACCTAATGCATTAACTAATGTTGATGAAAGGAACCTTTTCATTAAGTGTTCCCAGTTTTCCTTATATCAATTTCGTATGTCAGCCTGACATGCACTGGACCAGCAATGAGATAATGTGTACACATATTTGATTTAATAGATACTGACCTCTGGAAGTAAAAAGGGATCATTCTGAAGAAGAAGTTGAAACAACTGTCCACTTGTAAGCCCTTGAAGATCTCGCTTCCTCAAAAGATCTAAATTATGTGCTGAGGCCAAGTCGTGGGAATTTTTGCACTTTGTTCTGAAATTGTCATAAACAGAGAAATATATTGACAGAGCAAATTAATATTTTTCAATATATATTGCAAATGTAGAACTTATGAAGTAATTTTGTTGTTTACGGTCATGTGAACAGAGAAACATACAGTATTACACTTTCCAATAATACTATTTCCTCTCAACTCCTAGCAAGTGTTACAGGAACTTGAACGTTTTGGACACCATTCACTTGCATTGTGAGGAACAACAGAGCTGAGATAGAGAAGCAAGAAAGTCATACACATCTGGGATGGCATGAGGGTTAGTAAATGATGAGAGATTTTTTTGGGTGAAATATCCCTTTCAGGAATGAAGCTACTCTGCTGTAATAAATCCTATATTCATATATTTTGTACAAATAATATCTTAAGTAATGGTATAATTTAAAAAAATACATAAATAATAATAATAATTGGTTACCATGGTGAATTTTAGAAAGGGCAGAGGTTGTTTAACAGAGATGGGCCACTTCTATATAAATGAATGGGAGAAATTTTAACGCTCAACCAATCAGCTCTGAGCGCAAACGGTCAACGAATGTAGAAAGTCCCGCCTTACAGTTAAAAGAGCCAATTGTCTTTTAGAATCATCACCTGCCAATCAATTTTAGAACGCGCATGCGCATTAGCTATACAAGCCAGTGTATATTTATTTCCGCAAAATGAGATAAAGAAACACAATTTATGATACCAGTATTGTAATATTTTATTGCTAATTTGAAATATGTTCTTTGATCGTAATCTTGACCAACCATTTTTTAGATTTTGGTCTTTCTCCATTCAATTTGATAGGAGCTATACTTTCATGACTGTAAACATCCTCCCGGGAGTGTTCCAAACATGGCCAGGATTAAACCCTACGTCTAAACAAACTTCTCAAGCTCATTTGTTGCAGTTTTCACGGCTCTTTCAATAAATATAGTTTCTAATTAAATATTAATTAATGTCCCGTTTCAACGTATTCACTCAACAGGCCTTGGGTGAAACTTTACTTACCCAAATCTGCAGTTTCCACACACAAAATACCTACACAGGTGCAGGTCTTCACAGCTGACACATTTGTCATTTTTGCACACTCGCAAGGAGGTTTTGGCAATGATCAGTCTGTCAGCACCCAGTAAGGATTTGGTGTCGTTCGAGTCTTCATCCTCTTTTACAACAAACCTCTCCTGATCATCGAGCACCTGAGACAACACCTGATCCGCCACCGTAAAACTCTGCCGTAAATTACTCTCCACTTTACCAAAATCCGAACAGCCCTCGTTTTTACAGAGAAAATTATATATGTGTTTAGACACGGAAGATACCATTTTCGAAGATGACCAATTCCCCACGTCTAGCTAATGGTTTGAGGCATTTAAACAGAAACGAAACCGAAACTGGTGCTGCTCTCGAGCGTTACCTGGCGTTTGCGGTTTGCTACAGACGCCCTCTTACTGCATAACTCAACATTGTAACCATCATTTCGTACAGAATATCAGTTACTGTTACATCTATAAAAAAAATATGAGATCTCCCTCCAAGCCATTTTAAAATCTTTTTGAATGTACCACATTTATAGTAACCAACTGTAAAGGCTGTATAAAAGGGTCTTTAACTGGTTAAAGAATGATCTGCCAAGATCTTGAATGTCTGTGAACAGGTATTAAAGGCGCACTCAGTATTTCCCACCCTCTTTTAAAAAGTTCTTCTAAAGAAATGTATTGTAATTTTGAAAAACATATGTATGAAAATCGTGACCACTCATGTGAGATGAAGAGTTCAGTCATATCAGTAACTTTATAAAAGCTCTTTTATTTTACATGGAGAGGGTCCACTCATGGGGGCAGCCATTTTAGCGTCACATGACCACCTAAATACTACTTACATCTCAGTAACTGCCCTGTTTTTGGAGACTTTCACTCATGGATTAAATTAATCCTGGTTTACTGTGCATAGTGAATTTCTACAATGGGATGGTAACTGAAAACGACTGCGTTTGAAAGGTGCCTCATCCAGGCCACTAGGTGTCAGTGTAAGCCTTCGACATACTTAAAAAAAATACTGAGTGCACCTTTAAAGACAGAATTGCAATTCAAATACATTTTCACTGAATTATACAGTATATTGGTTCATCTGATACAATCTAAAGACCTGCATTCAATTATTTATTCTAAAAATGAAATGTACAACAGTCCTCCTTGTGTGAAGCATTATAATTTGAGCGTGATTAAGTTCTATGTTTAGACAGTACACTATCTTAAGATCATACCATATAAAGAGTATTTAAATAAACAATTACCCTGAAGTATACCAGTCAATGTCATTTATAATGATAATAAAATATTAATAATAATAATAATATTTATATTTTACATGGTTTTTAATTAAAATGATCATTAAATAATAATTATAAAATAAACTTTAAATAATTATAATAATTATTGTTGTTATTAATATAAATGACAATGGTTCTTCTGTTTATTATTATTTGTAACTACAAAGCTAAAAACAAGGAAAAAACATCATACAGACCTGCCAACCTTTCCATACCATGTTTTGCTCATCAGGACATTGTTGAGAGAAGCATGAAATCATCCTCCAGATAAACACTTATTAAATAATTGTGTTAATAATTATTTTTTAAGTAATGATAAAAACAATATAACGCAATGTGTAAACAACATTTTTATGTGAATTCAATATTAACAGACTAGTCGACTATTATTTCCAATGCCGACTAACAGCAGCTGTACAATTTAGTCGACTAGCTAACACATTCCTAATTTACATATGTAAAACAAATTATAATAATAATTAAAACAATTATGTTGTGATGTAAAAACACTGTCAATGAGATATGAGTAAAACCCAAGTTTGAGTTCAGGATTTACATTTTGTTTAAAAAATAAATCAGCTATATAGTCACACATCCTGAAATAGGCTAAATAAAAAATTTAGCCTATTCAATTAAAAAATATCTGGAAATGTAGGCCTTCCTAGATAGCCAAATTATTACCTGAAGCTTCTTGATGGCTAATGTCAAAACATGAGTTCATTTAAGTTATTAAATGAGTCTGCTTTTTTTAAATTCCAGTTACTGCTGGTCGGAGGCCTCCGTAAATATACTGTTTATAGGGTCCTACCTAAGGTTAATGGTGCAACGCTCAAATATTTAGTAGTGCGTAAATTGTGACTTAGTGCCCATTTACACCACAACTTGGCTAAGTTGTAACTTGCGCAAAGGGTGCAACCGGCCCCAGGTGAACAAGCAAGCTAGCTTGCAAATTACGTCGCGTTAGGATAACGTTATTAATGTTAAATATTTTCCAAAGGTTAGCAGGTCTGCGCTCAGTCACCCACACATTTGTGTTATCACTGTTAAGGCGGTATTTTAGAGGAAACACTGGTCATAATCTTAACCAAAACTAGGACAATAGTCATATTTACTGTGTGTCTGTCTTTCATTCTGCCATAAAAAAACACTTACTACTGTAGCCTACAGTAAAACCGTGGTCAATTTTCGTAAGCGGAGATTTATAAACGATTCTCATTACAAATCAGGGGAAATGTTTGCGCATCTTGCGGTCAAGTTAACGTTATAAGTGGCACAAACTCACAGTGTTTGTGTGGAGCAGCAGTGAAATGAGCCGCTCTGAGACGGAAACACCGCGTGTGTGAGAGCACAGAACAGAACACGCGCCGGAACATTCTGGAACTCTTCACTCTGGAACACGCGGCGCCTCAAAATATTTACATCACAGCACTTGCATAATCAGTAAGCCATATATAGATTTCAATTTTATTGAGATTTATTGTTCAGCATTACTTGAGCATTTTATAATTTGCATGGCTGAATTTTGTCTTCCTCTTATCTGAGTGACCATGAATGACGGAGTATTTTAAATTAATCCATGAGATCACGTCGACTCCAGAGGATTACATTAACTCAATTCAATATTTCAACTTTCCACATCCACCACAACCCGTGTTTACCTTAACGAGTTATAAGTAGGCCTACAGTGACTACTGTAGCCTACTGTCCTCGCTTAAGAAATCAGTAAGACGGCATTAGTGGAAGGGGGATCGAGCAGGATTTTGTGTTGCTGTCGATTTGCAGTCGCTTGTTAATGATAGGCGCATTTGTCAATCATACCCGATTGCTATTTGGGCAATGAACCCAGCGCTATGATTGGTCGAACACTTCTTTTGCTGTTGCTTGATTTGAGTACTGCGCGTGCACAGATGCGTCACCACGTTTTTGTGTAGTTTAGAGTGACAAATCGTACCAGCGTACTTTGAGGTCAAAATGCGTACAGGTTGGCAGGTCTGCATCATATAGTAGGGTACAACAGGATTAAAGGCTCACCCCGGGTAAAAGGCACATTTGATTTGATTTTCTCCCAAAACAGTAAATAGCAACAAAAACTACCACATAACGTTCCTAAACATATTTTTGTCACTACGCATTATGCAGGATAGTATTTGGGGTAAAAACAAAAAAAGCCCCCCTGTTGCAGGGGCTAAAGGCCCCTATTAAACACATTGCTTTTCTTGAGTGGGGGGAATAGATTTGATTTGAAAACTGTTCAAAGTGCACTCACATTGACTGATCCAATCACAATGGAGATTCATTTGTTTATAGAAAAATGCCACAATCTTTTCAAGTGGTTATTTTGAATAAGCATTATTACTTTTAACTCAATTTTTACTCAAAAAAAGCTTCTTGCTGTCTCAAAAGTATTAGATGTCAGATATCGCGCTATAACTTTTGCCCCTATACAGTTGCAGTCAGAATTTTACATACACTTAAGTTGAAAATATTAAACACGGATTTAATATTAGAAAACTATAATTTTGGATCATGTTGTGGGGGTGCTTTAAAAACTATAGGGTGGAGAAGATACAAGCCAATACCACAGTGGAGTGATCAAACTATGTTCTTTATTAGAAAGGAGCATTCCTCCAAAGAGCTCTACAACTTGTTAGGATGTTACATGCCAAATATACAGTCTTACATAAAAGTGCCACATCACAACGGATAAGCAGTATCTTTACTTGATCACTTACTTGAACTTAACTGACAGAACCACATTGGTAATAATTTATTTACTGTAATCCCTACTGGGTACACTGGATCTGAAATAAGAATGCCACAGCACAGAGGACATTTGTATGAAGTTCCTCGAAAATAGTTTTAAAGGCACTTTCATAAGTACATAGTACAGAGATGTACATGGACAACCCAATATAACAGCAATTAAGTACAGAGATTCTGCTATTGTGTATAGATTTGCAGAGAGGACACTATTTCTCAAGGCTTATCAATATAATGTACAATCTAAACAAAAAATACTTAAATTGTTTGTAATATTGCTCAATAAAAAATTGTAATCAAAAGGCTTTAGTATGTTCAACGACTTTATAATTACATGTTAAAAACAGGCAATGCTTATATTTTACTTAGAATTATGTACGTTTTTACCCTTGGATCAGTGATGGACAGTGTACAAAATCCATACCATCATCCAAACACATTTATAAACATTATTCTACCTAAATATGAGTCCATTTCTTTGTATAATTATCAGAGAATACAGTACAAGAACTAAGCTATTGTGTTGTCAAACTTTTGTAATAATGTAAATGGCAATGCACTTGTATGACTCATCATTAATGTCCACATTGGAAGGATAATTGTCAGATTAACATACTGTAAATTAATTCCCAGTACAGTTATTGTAATTTTGGCTCTTTATCTAGTTAAAGTTAAATCACTGGCCTTTTGTGAGTGCAAATAAGATACATCTTCAAAAAAGGAATGATTCATGTACTACATACTACTTCTTTGGGTACTTTGTGTGACTGACTTAAAGGGATAGTTCACTCCTAAATGACAATTCCATCATCATTTACTCACCCTCATGTTGTGGAACACAAAAGGAATTGTTAGGCAGTTTCTTAGTCTCAGTCACCATTTAATTGCATCTTTTATTCCATACAATGAATTCTTCCTCACATCTACTAATTCATTTCACAGAAAAGAGAAAATTATACAGGTTTGGAACATCATGAAGGCAAGTAAACAATTGTGAATTTTTAGGTGACCTATCCCTTTAATTTTGGGCGTGGTGCTGTATATGACCTCTTACAAAAGGTTAACAGGACTCTAGCGCACATAACTAGAAAAGTACTGCAGTAACAGTCTCTGTGTCCATGGCTATCAATCGGCATTATCGCCTTGTTTGGTAAAACAAGAACTATTGCCTTAAATATTTCAGAAAAGTTTCTAGAAGTACTTGCATATCACAACTAAAATGATTATCATTCATGCTTTATAGCATAGAACCAAGCCGAGCATTTAGACAGCTAAGCAGACCAGGAAAGCTTTTTGTAGCCTATCCATATCAAACACTAAAGCAGCACATCACGTTTTTGTTTTTTTCCAACTACACTTAACTATTCACAGATTGCATTTAACCAAGCACACAGACCCTACAAAAATATTATCTCTAGTGAGCAACTGTTTGATCTGGGACAACGTTATGTAAATGAGAACGAAATAAGGTTTAGTGGATGTACATTTATATACATGTATACAATATATATCTTTCCAAGTAAGAAAATAAGTGAAGAACTTAAAAAAATGAACAAAGTCACTAGGAAAATGGTTGTTCAACATCTTCAATGCAGATGTGGTGCACGCAAACTCACTCTACGCAAAATAATATTATTATCAAAAATATAATATTCAAAGTAAAGCCTTGCTGATGCAACATATAAGGTGTCGACAACATCCAACTGCCTCAAACAGCCAATCAGAACGATCATCATATGTGGCAGTGTTTCCAAAGTCATCATTCCAATCCCAAAAAAGTCAGAGTGCTAACCAGGCATGTTTAACTAGACAAAAACACTGAGATGTAAAGACTACATTTCCCGTAAACTGTAAACACACAAAGAAAACAAAGACCCTGCTTAGTTTCTGTATTATTCACATTTAGCAGTCTGGATGTAAACTACTAATATAAAACATCACTTAACAACACAGGAAGCGAAAGTGATTTGTTGCTTTCTTTAGTATCATTGTCAGAATTCCTTAATCTATTCACACCGACTAACACAGGGGAAAATCAAGTGTTGTACATGCAAGCAAACAGTTTTTTGGATACACATGAATTGCTTTCCATTAGTTACAGGTGTCTTGCTCTACAAGAATGTCCCTTTGTTTAATTAAAGTGACAAAAGAGGGCATGTTACACCTACACGTAAGAGAAAGTATAACCCTCTATAATATTAAATACCAGTTTAAAAGGATAATTCACCTAGAAATGGAAATTCTGGTATCATTTATTCACCTTCGTTTTTACAAACCCGTAGGACTTCCCTTCTACTATGGGACACAAAACCAGATTTTATGTTCGTAAGAAAGTCATAAAGGTTTGGAAAAACGAGGGTGAATAAATGATGACAGAATTTTCATTTTTTGGTGAACTATCCTTTTAACAAGTCTACTCATCCTCTGAACTATGCTTAGTGACCACTGTTATTTCAGTTGATTAATTCCATGCTGACCACAGTAACAAAGTATCAAGAGACTACATGTATTAAAGTTTCTGTATTTAACCAGCAGTTTATTAATTTTAGCCCATTCCTCTCTAAAGCGAATGAAATGGAGAAGATATTAAAATCAACTATAAATCCGGCATCTATTGCAGTGATCATTATCTTTTGTTGTCCTTCAACTGTTGTGTCCTCTCTGTGTGCAGGATTTATCCAGTGGATCCTGTGAAGAGGGCGCCGGATACTGTGCCGCTCCTGTCTTGGGTATAGTCACCATGGGCTTGGGTCGCAGAGCGGGGGGCTTGAGCTGTATCCCCATACGTGGAGCTACGGCAGGCTTAAAGGTGCTCATGGTATCACTGGATGAGCTTGTGCTACGGCGCATGGGCGTCTCGGTGACAGCGGCCCGCAGCAGGAGACCGTGGAGTTGGCTGAGGGACTCGTTGGAGCTGGTCTGAGTGGGAGCATTCTTCATCTGCTCCAGGGTGTCCAGCACCACATCAGGGGCATGTTTGGCAGAACTCTGCCTTTCTAGCTCCTTTAGCTCATTCAGAGCAGTGTTCATCGTTTCTTCGATGTCCTACAGGAGACAGAGAGAGAATCAGAGAGAGACAAGGGATGGGGAATGGAAAAACGGAATGAGGAATAGAAAGTATTGTATTGTGACTGTAGAAATATGACAAAAATGAGTATGTGAAACTGAATGGATTCAAACTTGTGTCTCCTGTATGAGCACCAAGGTCCACCATGTATGGATCACATGTTAACTGCTGAGCCACAGCTCTGGCATAAAGTTTGAGTTTGAGTGAAACCTTATTTGAGTGAGCTCAACGATACTCAGTGTAAATACTACTGTTAGATTTCCACAAGCTAACCTTATTCGCAGACACTACTTCTTAACTACTTAAACTAACCCGCTACAAAGCCACTGAAGCCAATACAACTGTGCAGATTGAGAAGAGATAATAATAATATTTATCTTCCCTAGGTGCCTGACACACAAGATTAATTTAGTAAGTCCAAGACACGTGAAGCTATGCGAGGGTTGGTCCCTTAAAAGGTGTGCTCCGCTAAACGTTGCTATAATTATCCTTTTATGTAATTTTAATCAGCAAGAACTGTAATATTTTTGATTTTTAAACTGTGCTGGGAGGGCAGGATGTCGTTTACTCACCTCAATCCGAGTGGCAGAGGACAAGTCTCAGTTGCCTCCGCTTCTGAGACCCCCAATCCACGCATCATTGTGGAGGCTCATGCTACTCTCTGAGATACACGCACAACTTACCACGTGCCCAATTGAGAGCGAGAACCACTAATCATGACCACGAGGAGTTTACCCCATGTGACTACACTCAATAGCAACCCGGCCAATTTGGTACCTTAGGAGACCTTAGGAGTCACTCAGCACACCCTGGATCCAAACTTGTGACTCCAGGGATGGTTGTCAGTGTCAATACTTGCTACCCAGGCCCCTGGCCTGTGGGGACATTAAAAAGCATATACTCTCTGGGGGGCTGGGTAGCTCAGTGAGTAAAGACGCTGACTACCACCCCTGGTGTCGCGAGTTCGTATCCAGGGTGCTGAGTGACTCCAGCCAGGTCTCCTAAGCAACCAAATTGGCCCAGTTGCTAGGTAGGGTAGAGTCACATGGGGCAACCTCCTCTTGGTTGCTATAATGTGTGGTTCTCGATCTCGGTGGGGTGCGTGGCTCAACAAGCCACGTGATAAGATGCGCGAATTGACTGTCTCAGACTGAGATTCGTCCTCCGCCACCCGGATTGTGGCGAATCACTACGCCACTATGAGGACCTAGAGTGCATTGGGAATTGGGCTTTCCAAATTGGGGAGAAAAGGTTAGAAAAGAAGAAATACTCTCACACTTCGGATGTCTCGCAGGATCAAGATGGCAGAAGTCTAGTAGATAGTGACAGCAGCGAGCTTAGTGAATTAGGTCAGGATACCTTGAACATTTATGCAGCGCTGACGAAAATCTCGACCAACATGGAGGGCCTCGCAGAAATAGGTAGAGCGATCACATCTTTGGACCATTTCCCAATTTGATTGTCACAGCGGATTGAGAGCTCGAGATACAGTGGTGGTTGACAGATCCCGAACTATCCTGGCAAGATTCTTGTGGTTGGTTGAAAGAGACTTTGTTCTTCTGAATGCAACATTGCTTAATTCCAAACATTTGTGGCTGAATAGGTAACCATAAAAAGCAAATGATATGCAGCGGCATTCATTAATTGTCATGTGTGTCATCATATACACTACAGTTTCAGAAGTGGTGTTTTATATACCTATATGAATAACCAAAGGAGCTGGTAAAAAAATCAAAGTGGCTGGTGAAATTGGGCATTCACAGCCACTGTGGCTGGTGGGCAAATCAAAATTCTTATCTTTTTACTCCAGTGTTAGCTATGAAAATAGCATCTTTCTATTTTACTGCTCCAATTTTCCTTTGCTCCACTGCTGATCTACCAGCGTTTCAAAAGAAATTATATTTGACACAAGTTATGAGATTGCAGTCTGAATCGAATGTGGTGACATTAAAAAAGCATGAAATAACGTCAAAACAGCACTCCTTTCTATTGCGTTGTGTACGCTGGATGTACTCAAAAACAAACAGTGTGACTGGTTTAGTCCGATTCATGACTAAATGACTCTTATGAGCCGGTACTTTTAAAACAGTGATTCACCAACTCACTCAAGTTCTAGTTTTGAATCAATTTAATGAATCCTTCAGTGAATGAACGTACTCTGAATGAATGTGATTTTCTGCAAATTGCTCTGTCATGTCGAAATGTTTTTATATATATATATATATATATATATATATATATATATATATATATATATATATACAGTATTGTGTTGTTTAAAAATTAATATGAACTTGCTTTCTTTGCATTATTCGAGGTCGGAAAACGCTGCATCTTTTTTGTAATTTTTTCCAGAGCTGTACATACATACAGTATATATAGTTTATAAATATAATTTATAAATATTAGAGCAACATTGACACTACAGAGGATGTGTAAATATCGAGGTCTTATAAACCTTTGGAGACATTTGAACCCATCTGGGAGGGACTAAACCTTTTTCCAGCATTTCATAAGATTTACTTTAGATTATTTGATTATTTGCAAATGTACTTTAAGTGAAATGGTCAGATTGTTACTAACGAACAAAGCAGATATTTAACCTTCTGGGACCCAGCAGCAATTTAGTTGTTTAAGTGAATTGCTCTGAGATCATTCATGCCACAGTATCTTAAAAAGGACTTCCTGGACTTTTCCAAGATCCCAAACATTTGAGGATTTGTTCATGGAAACTTCCTCCACTGTTTTCAAAAATGTCTGACATAGTTTATGTATTTATGAAAGATGAACAGTAAGTGTACCGTATTATTAACTAATATTAACCTGAATATAGAGTGTTTTTACTTTCTTTTAAAGAATAGAGACATCAAATCATATGTGCACTATTGTAGGGGGACATCAGAATTGAGTGGAATTTAGATATGTTTTCACCTGTCAGAGAATAGGGAAAGGAGTTGATTCTCATAAAACAAATCAAGAAAATGTACTGGTCATTTTTAACCCCAAATCAATTTCACTGATGACTTTCATTACTGTAACAGTATTTCTTTACTGTATGTTTTCCAGGGTGTACATGTGTATTACAGTATACAATGATTTTTAAAATTAAAATTGGTGAAAATGAATGGCAGTACCAAGGCTGTATTACCATGCTGTATAAATACTGGCAGGATCCTGAAACATAGGTCAGTCGTGTTTATTGGTTGGTGATGGGATCCTGACATTCATGTCAGTGTTTTGTGTTGAGCACATCGCTCAGTGTTTATTTCCTGGCCATGAGCTCTGACTGTCTTTGTGTCTCTGTGTGAGCGCACAGTTTTGGGTTTGATTTCCTTGCTGTGCGCTCTTCTATGTTATGTTTCATGCTCGAAGCATGGTGTCTAGATCCCGACTTTTCTGTCTAGTTCAGTTTTGGTTCTGGTGTCGGGATCCAGACACTCATATACCATATCTCGTCTTTGTGAGCGCAATGTGCTCTTATGTCTGTCTTTTGTGCTGTGTTATTTGTTTGAGCACACGGCTTCTGATTGAGTTCATTCGCCACATGCTCTTCTGTCTCACGTCTTGGCCCCGCCTCCTTGTTACGTTGTTATTAGTTCCTCATTACCCTCCCTTTCTAAGTTTCCTTCCCTATTTAATCTCTTTGTTTTCTGTTCTGCGCCAGTTCGTTGTGGTTGTTCATCCTGTTAGGTGTCTGCCTTGTTGATGTCTGATCTCGCCGTTAATGAGATTGGGAATATCAAAATTTGTCCAAGTTAACAAAAATTATCTGTAAACAATAAAAACTAAAATACATTAATTAAAATATTAGTTTTCTACTGGGTCTCAGGAGGATAAGTGGCACAATGTATGAAATATTTATTAAGAGGATGCAATAAATGTTGTGAAACCACTGGTGACTTTTTAAACTACTTAGTGAGTGGATAGTTAATGCAACGTTAGGTACAAACTATTACTGATATCGTCTTTGTTCCAGAAATAGGCCTTTTTTTAAATCTGAGTGTGTGTATGTGTGTGTGATTATGTGTGTTGTGTACAGACACGCATTAGTCATTAGTAACAGGAGACAGTAACTGACTATGTTACAGGGCTGGGCCTGCTGCGCGTGGTGTGAGGGGCGCCGTCGCTCGCCTCCCGCTGACCTGTGCGATGCTCTCTGGATCCAGATTCTTGCCATGAGGATCGGTGAAGCTCGTGTATTGGCCTGAGGAGGTGGACCTGCGGATGGGCGGGCTTTCCATCTTATTCATGGACTCGTGGCGGCTGATGTTGGTCAGGCTGCCATGGCCCATCCGTCTGCGTCTCTCGGGACTGTCCATGGGCATGTGTCCTCTTCCTCGCAGCAGGTCCCGGGGGCTGTAGTGACCCATCACTGGGGAGCCCAAATCTGGTGTGCCATGACTACTGTGGCTGCTGTGGTTATTGTGGTGGCCCTGAGAGTGGTGGACCATGCAGTGGGCATCAGTGGGCCGGGCTGGAGGCCGGCGGGTTGGGGGGTCACTTCTCTTCCTGTGCCGGCTAAACAGGGGAAAGACAGGAAGAAAAATGAACTATTTCTTTAAAGTTTAAGCTCAGGTTTTAAGGTTGTGATTCGGTGTAAATGAAATGCTGCACTAGAGATACCTTTTAAAATTATTTTCTCCTATCCTGAATTAATATGCAGAGACATCAATTAGTAAGCCATTTGTGAGATGACTTCTATGAAAAGTTTAAACACTTTGCTTTTTACGGTGCATTCAAAACATTGCTCTGGTTGTTTGAGCATCCCAAACAGCACCACACCGCACCTTTGCTCAACCAATGGTCTGGGTTTGGGGTGGGGCTATCTGTTTGTTTTACCAATGGCAGACATATGAGGTGTTTCCATGTTTGAAACCAAGAAACACAAAAAAAAAAAAAAAATAAAAAAAAAATATGAATCTTATAAAAACAAAAAGCACAGATAAAATTACAATATTAGAAACTACATATACACTAGAATACAATAGTTATGCAGTCTAATCTAAATGCAGAAATTGTGGAGAGTAAATTGAAGAAAAAGAAGAGAAAGATTTGGCCTTACAACACGTTAAAGTGTACAATAAGTCCATTTACACTCCATGGCTAAACAATCAGCTGTTGCAAAAGGTGTTTAGAGATCTGTCCGCCCCTAAAGCACTCACCGTTTCAAATAATGTTAGCTCAATGCTACATAGACACGGTTTGAACTCACATGGGCACATACTGCTAGCCATCACACGCTGCATTTGGCAACATCAAGCGTGTGTGCTTTTAACACTAACCTTCAGCACTAATGCATAATTAGCATGAGAGTCAGAAGCATCTCCAGAGTGTCTTTGTAAGATCTACTCTGCATATTCATGACATGATGCCTGCCAAGAAACAGCCTAGCATGAGCCAAAATGTTGTATTATGGACTGATGATATCACAGTATTAGACAAACCAAAAGAGCTGCACAGAAAAGACGCCTGGGGTCAGGATTAAAATTGACATTTGGGAACCAAAGAGGTTATATAAAGCTAAAATACCAAGATATCTATATCTTTCTTTAAAAAATTATGGACCATTTAAGATTCAATGCTTAAAGAAATAGTTCACCCAATGATGAATTTGCTGACATTATTTACTCACTCTCATGTCATTCTTAACCTTTTAACTCTTAACCAACATATTTAATAACCTTGTTATCTGTGGAACTACTTCTGTGAAAGTAGACATTTTCAGTAAATAAATAAAGGAATTGTTCTCCCCAAAACTAAACTTCTATAATTTACAGTACTCACCCTTATGCCAACCCAGATGGGTATGACTTTCTTCTAGAAACACAATTGAATATTTTAAGAAGAATATCTCCACTCTGTTGGTGTTCAATGCTGAACTGAATCTCAAAAAAGCAATCCAAAATGAATCTAGTGGTTTAATCTATAACTTCAGAAGTGATATGATGGGTGTGGGTGAGAAACAAATCAATTTTGAAGTCCTTTTTTTAAAAAAAAATTTTTATTACAATAAATTGACACCTCTTTTGTTTTTGGCGATTCACATTTTTCGTGCATTTTGCCACCTGTGCAGGAAGGAGAATTTATAGCAAAAAAGGACTTGATGTGTGATAATGATCAGTTTCTCACCTACACTTAGAAAAATTGCTTCTAAAGACATGGTTTAAACCACTGGAGTCATATTGATTACTTATATGCTGCCTTTATGTTCTTTTTAGAGATTCAAAGTTCTGGACACCATTCACTTGTATTAAATGGACGAACAGAGCAGAGATATGTTTCTTTAAAATCTGAATTTGTGTTCTGCAGAAGAAAGACAGTCATACACATCTGGGATGCCATTAGGATGAGTAAATGATGAGAGAAGACTGTTGACAAGTTGAAGAGAAGACAAGTTGTGTTAACTACTTTTAATATACTTTTATGGTGTTTGTTTTTTGGAGCTTGACACATGCATTTTCAAGATTAACTGTCATTGTAAGGAAACTACTGTGTAAATTCTCCTTGTGTTCCACATAAAAATATAGTCATATGGGTTTAAAATAACATGAGGGGATGTAAACAGGTGGGGTTGCAGAATTGTCACTTTTGAATGAACTATTCCTTTAAAGGCACAGATGACATACAGATCACAGGATGTTCATTTTCAAGCTAACAGCTAAACCGCTATATCACGTGGTCTCCAATATCTGCGGGTTGCCACATAACACACACATTAGCTCAGTTAGCAAGATCTATCATAGCTGTTCAACCGTGAGTCTCTGCTTAATCTGTACGTAATGAGCTCTCGTAATGCGCTCATAATCATTTTGACAGTCCTTGATGAAAGGCAATTATTAATGATATGCTAATACGTGCGTTCATAAGTTATGCAACTATATCATACAACAGGGGAAATAAATTAATTTGCTCATTGCTGTTAGGCTAAGACTAGGTATAATGTTTTGCTTGCAATGATTAAAGTAAGAAGAACTCGCTTAAACTGGAGTGCAATTTTATCCAACGTAGAAGTAAAGCAGGTGTTTGTCCAGCAGGGGGCGCGCTACACTGAAATAAAACAATGCAGCAATGCAATGATACACTGCTGCGTGGACGACATTGTTTATATTTAGATATGCAAGGAGGACATGCAAATTTCATTTACTCGTACTCTTATTGTTAAAAACACTAAAGTGGAACACAAAAGATGTTGTTACTGAGCGACCGAGGTGCTGTCAGTCCGTAACATTCCGCCTAACATCCCCTTTTGTGTTCTATGGAAGACTTTGGAGGTTTGGAACAATAAGTAGGAGATAACATAAGTAAAATTTTGGGTGAACGGTCCCTTTCTTATTGTAATTTTATTTAAAACGTGCTCCATGGAGTCTGTTTTCGTTCTGCAATCCTCACAAAGTCACTGCTTATCCAGATTTCTGGCAAACTGAATGTAAAAATACTGATTTCATGTGTTTGAGTGCCCCACCTCCCCTGCTAGGAATAGTGCTGACATATCAAAGGGCATATTTGACTTTTGGAGACCTCCAATTTATGATTTGATTGCCATCATTTAATTCAGTTTATATTCGCAGAGGATGCTATCCTCTTCCTCGAGGAAGTATGTTGGGTGAATGCGCTTATGGAGGGAGGAGAACATCTAAATAAAGCCAAATGCAATGAAAGATTTAAGAGGCAGGAAACATAGATGCACGTCAGAGAGGGATAGAGCGATCCAGGGAGAAAATGAATACAAGATAAATCAACAGAATTAAATATACAGTAGAACAGAACAAACAGATGGTTAAGTAATGAATAAAGAATGTTTAAAAGAGGCCTAAAACAATACAGGTTCAAAATGAGTGTATGCCCTAAACCATCATGAACTACAAACTACAGGAATAGGGCATATCCCACACATACTGTATGCACCCTCATAAGAAGTTTTGGTTAAGGGTTAAAAACATTTAGATGTTCTTGTATCCTTCTGCAGTCTCTTAATTGTTTTCTATGTAAACGTTCGCTGGATCAGGGGTCGGGAACCTTTTTGTAATTTTTGGTTGATGCATTTTTTTCGAAAAAGCCATACCACAAATAATTTACTATTTTACTACGTTTTTCTAGACTACTCAAAAACAAACAAATATGCAAACATGAATAGGTAACATGTTGCAATATGGAATTGAGTACACGTGTTTGTGCGGATCTCCATAAAATTTTACTTCATGAAAAATTTTACTTCCCTTTTGAGCTGGGCGATATGTAAAGAATATTTGAATGATAATCGCACTTAAAATATCACAATATATTTGATTATATGGTGAATATTTTTTCTTGATTGATTTTGTTTTAAAAATGTAATACATTTATTGAAACACGAAAAACTTAAACAAAAGACATTTCTAAATTCAAATTGAACTTTAAACGAAACCAAAAAGCAATACAAATAACGAAGTGATATAAAAATCTTATATATATCCATCTCCCCAAATCCAAACATTTACCGTCTCCAACGGCCCCATTTACCATCACACAAGTATCAGTATGCAGCAACAGGTGAAAATTACTAACACAATTATAAATGTAAAGATAACTATAATCATCATAACAAATAAGCCTAAAAAAATTGTGTTCACAAAAAATGCTGCCAAATGTGTGTTCTTATCGAATGTGTTTGTACTGGGTTTTGGCCATATTTATGCTGCTTTAAGAAAAAGTTTAAATTTAATTTGATTTGAAAATTCAAATTTAATTTGAAATTTTTTTACATTTTAACTTCAAGGTGAATGTGTCTTGTATTAACTTACGATTTAATCACATTCGCCTTTGTTTCTTTAATATAAAGATACCTGTATATATTACTGAATCCGCAGAGTTGCGTTCACAATGTGTAAGAGCGAACTAAACTCGCAGTGCCTCATGAGATGATCGGAGATCATTTGCAGCATTCTCATAGACTATATTATACTTGCAAACAGTTTTCAGATGAATGAAAAAAAGGAGTGATAACGCTTTACATGCGCTTGTTTCACGAGACAGGGTCCTGTTGCACCCCTCTGAACAGACAGAGATCAGACACAAGCATTGACGGCTTTTCTTTCGTCTGTTCTTAAAAATATAATAAAGTGTCTTTCTTCAAACACGTCAGCATTTCTTGTGATGTGTCACTCCGAGACACCTTTTGCAGGTAGATGAGCAAAATTACTCCTGCATGAAATGCATTTGGACGAGGAGCTTGTGAACTGGATTGAGACTCGTCACATTTTGCGGGTGGTGGGTGCTATATCACACACTGGTTGCACATAAAAAATAGCGAATGTTCATTAAAATCGCTCATAGAAAATGATCTTAACCGCTAAGATCAATAGTTATTGGGAAACGAGTCCCAGAACTCTATGAATGTTCGTGTGTTGGAGAATCGCTTTCATTGCACTCAGAGCTCTGCTTGCATATGAAATCTGACACGCATCAGCAGCATTTTTTTTCTTTCGTTTGTTCTTCAAAATATAAATCACGTTTCATCAAACGTGCGTCTTAGTGTTTAATTTCTTGTTATATATCTCTCCGACAAGTCTTTCAGGTCGCCTTCCACAGTGGCACTCGGCATGAAAAATCTGCATTTGGCGGGTGTTCATTTAGTCTCTGTTTTAAGCAAGGTTGATTTTAGGATCTCATTGGTTCACTCACCTACTAATGTATGGATCAGGTTGTCGGCTGTCAGTTGGAGATCCCATGTCCCTGCTGGAGCATTTCTCCTCTCCTCCATGTCCACTGCTGGCCTCACTGTCCGCTTTCTGACTCAGAGAGTCTGAGAATGTGTCATCCCTGCCATAAACCACATACAAACAGTCATAAACCCATGTGGTCCTTTTTAAGTGCAACAACACTTGGCAACAGAGATAACAGAAGAGATCCAAATCCCACAAATATACATTGTCACACTTGCGCACACTTTAAATGCTCATTCAAAAGAGAATTCTTTTTTTAATCGCTGACTGCATCTTGAAAATTGTAGTTTTATGTTTATTAGACAGTTCATACGGTCGCATGTGTGCATTTATTGCACCAAATAGAATTCATACACTCTTTTTTGTTTGCTGACAAAAGATATCCTATCTGTACATTGTGAGTTGTTCTTCTGCCATCCTTTAAATTTCTCACTGTAAACGCAGCTCTTTTAGAAGACTGAGGGTCTGACACTGCTGGTCTGCTGCTCTTAAATTCCTTCTCTATGCTAGGCTGTAAATTCTCTCAGTACCAGTGCCACGAGCCAAGAACACACATCAGCAGAGGGTCATGATGTGAATTATTGACACACACACACACACACACACACACACACACACACACACACACACACACACACAAAGTGAGTGGGCTGGTATGGCACTGTTGTTGGAGTCACTCAGCACTGTGCCTGATCCATTAGATTTGCCCCCTTTATGAGGCATAATCTGTTCAACTAGGCGCCAATAATTGCCCGGAAGGAACAAGTTGTCATGACGATAAAGGGGTTTACCAGTGGAAGATGGTGCACAGTATAGCATTGCAACCAAACTCAAACGATGCCCATTTCTGGGAAGAAGATTAACAGAACAGAATGGGCAATGAGCTTTTAGTTTAATGTATGAAGTAATGAAAACGAAAATGGCATTTTAAAGGAATGTTCCAGGTTAAATAAAAGTTAAGCTAAAATGTTTATTTCTGGCTTAAATTTAACTCATCCTTCAAAAAACTTTATAGTAATAAAAAGTAACATCAATAGAAAGTGAAAAATGTAAAACACTTAAAAAGGAATAGTTCACCCCCCCCCCCCCCATCCCAAAAAAGAAAATTCTGTCATCATTTACTCATCCTCATTTTGTTCCTAACCAGTGTCCAACATTTCACACACAATGTTTTTTGGTTGATGAAGTAAAACATCTAGGTATTTGTAGTACACTTATTTTTTAATAATTTTTTTTTAGAGTTAACATCCTGTTCTACTCGCACTACTTGCATTAAAAAATGATGTTGGATAGTGCAGAAATATGCGATTTGGGACACACCTTAGGAATATGATGCACAAGCCGCATGGATTACTTTTATGATTTTTGGTCCTTTAAACTTAAAAATTACTCACTATCAACTGCCATTATACTGAAAAGACAGACCGGGATGTTTATTAAAAAGCTATCCTTTTGTGTTTCGCATAAGGAAAAAAAATTAGGGCTGTCGATTTAACACGTTAATTCAGTGCGATTAATTTGACTAAAAATAACGCGTTAAAAAATGCCCCGGACTGTAATATGGAAGATTGTAGTACCACATGTTTACTCCAGAGGGCAGTAAGTGAAAGCAGATCAACACAAATGTGATATGTTCTTGCATTCAAACACTTGGAGCGCAAATCTGAACTAAGGGATCTCAAGATGTGTTTAAAGATTGAGTATTAAACTATATTTAACTTGACACAGTGACCTAAACATTTTATGATTATGACGCAATGTACCCGAGACGCTACACAAGCATGTCTGACACAGGTGTAAATTGACGGGCTCTTAAACAAGCCCTCATAATAAATGTCCAACTGATTGACAAATTCACTTGTGTAATGGATTGCTGTGAACTGTATGCCAATGATTGACTTATGATCAATAATATGGTAGTAAATAATACAAGCTGATTTTGTCTTATCAATGATTAACTCTACTGCTACAAGAATGTAAAGCATTTTATTTATCTGAATATTTTATATATATATATACACATACACACACACAGTATAATCTGCGATTAATCGTGATTAATCAATCGGGATACCATGTAATTAATTAGATCAAAAAATTTAAATCGATTGACAGCCTAAAAAAATTATATACTGTACATTTGAAACAACATGAGGGTGAGCAAATTATGACAGAATTTTCCATTATGGGTGACCTACTCCTTTATTAGAAGTCTATGGGTCAAATCACTTCATGAGTTTAGAAGCCAAAAAGTGAAGCTCGTATTTTTGTTAAATAAATTATTCTGCACAAAAACTTTCATAACTTGATCTGTAAAGTAAGTTCAAGTTCAACTGTCAGAGCATGCACTGAAATTGTATTCAACTTATTCAAAATATTGTTGACCTTGAGTCCTTGAGATATGATAATAATGGACCATTAAGGTCAGCAGAGATACTTTAACACTTTAGTATCTAGAACAATATACATGTATGTGTGAGATACTCACATGTCCTGGACAACAATGTACTGGTGAGGCACTAGGCCATCTATGCCGTTATGTCTGCCCTCCCACCAGTCATCTGACGCTCTCTGGTACAGCAGAAGGGATGCACCCTTTTTAAAGGACAATTCCCGTGCAGAGCGCCCCATATAGTCAAACTTTGCGATGGCTTCAATGGGCTCCCCCTCTATAAAGGAAAAAATACACAGTAGAGAAGATTTAAAGGGATAGTTCACCCAAAAATGGAAATTGTATTATTTTCTCGACAAGAATTTTAGCCTAAGTCACCATTCATCTTTTTTTCCGTACAATGAAAGTGAATGGTGACAGAGGCTACCATTATGTCTAACATCTGTTTAGTTTCATAGAAGAAAGTGATTTGGTATTGGAACAACATGACACCTTCACCCAAATTCTGTCATCACAGGAACTTATGACAGAATTGAATTTTTTTGGTGAACTATCCCTTTAAGAACAATTCATCATACACATCATCATTGCCACCATATTTCCATTGGAGAATTTCTGATCATAACTGATCAATTTGTTTTACACATGGGTGCCGCCACTGATTTCTGCACTGTTGACATATGCTACATAAAATGCCTAAAGGGGAAGAATAGAGCACCATTTATGCACTGGTTGGTGCTATTTATGGTACCAAGTTGAATCAATTGGCATGTGAATGGGCGCATTTGAATGCATCATGTTATGAGATTCTCTGATTTTCTACTGTACGCACCTTTGCTGCCGTGACCCCCTTTATGTAAGGACTCATTACAGTGCAGACAGCAGACTTCAATGCATGCAAAGTAGCTGCAGCTCTGGCAGAGCAGGCTGTTCTCATCCCCTGAACAATCAAGCAATGTGGACCTCTTGTAAACCAAACCCAACATCACTGCCAAACTGACTGACCTAGTGGAATAACTCTTACAAAAAATGCAGTAGCATGGTACAGTAATGGTATCAGATGGTAGAACCATGTTTCTTAAGGTATAAGAGGCAATGGTATATTGTATTTTATAATATATCGAACCAGTATGGCCATTCCCCGTAGACCTCCGTCATCAACAAGGCTTTTTCGTCCACAGAACTGCAGCTCATTGGTTGTTTTTTTGTTTTTCGCACCACTTTCTATATGCTCTAGAGACTATTGTGTGTGAAAATCCCAGAAGATCAGCAGTTACAGAAATACTCAAACCAGCCAATCTAGCACCAACCAACCAAGTCAGAAGTTCACATACACTTAGATTGAAGTAATTTTAGGACATTTACTTTGTGCAAGACATGAGTAATTGTTCCAACAATTGTTTACAGACAGATTGTTTCACTTTTAATTGACTACATCACAATTCCAGTGGGTCAGAAGTTTACATACACTAAGTTAACTGTGCCTTTAAGCAGTATAAAAAATTCCAGAAAATAATGTTAAGCCTTTAGACAGTTTCTGATAGACTAATTAGCTAATTGGAGTCAATTGGAGGTGTACCTGTGGATGTATTTTAAGGCCTACCTTCAAACTCAGTGCATCTTTGACTGACATCATAGGAAAATCAAAAGAAATCAGCCAAGATCTCAGAAAATAATTGTGGTCCTCCACAAGTCTGGTTCATCCTTCAGAGCAATTTCCAAATGCCTGAAGGTACCACATTCATCTGTACAAAAAATAGTATACAAGTGCGAACCATGGGACCACGTAGCCTCAGGAAGGAAACGCATTCTGCCTCCTACAGATGAACGTATTTTGGTGTGAAAAGTGCAAATCAATCCCAGAGCAACAGCAAAGTACCTTGAGAAGATGCTGGAGGAAACAAGTATCTATATCTACAGTAAAACATGTCCTATATCGACATAACCTGAAAGGCTGCTCAGCAAGAAAGAACCCATTGCTCCAAAACAGACATAAAAAAGCCCAACTACAGTTTGCAAGTGCACGTGGGTATACAGATCTTACTTTTTGGAAAAATGTTCTGTGCAGCATCATGTTGTTGGGGTACTTTGCTGCAGGAGGGACTGGTGCCCTTCACAAAATAGATGGGATAATGAGGAAGGAAAATTATGTGGACATATTGAAGCAACATCTCAGCCAGGAGGTAAAACCTTGGTCACAAATAGGTCATCCAAATGGACAATGACCCCCATGTATACCTCCAAATTTGCGGCAAATTAAACTTCTTAAACTACTTCAGAGAGTTCTCATAAAAAAAATCCTCCAGGTGCAGCAATGACAGCTTTGCAGATTTTTGGCATTCTAGCTGTCAGTTTGTCCAGATACTCAAGTGACATTTCACCCCACGCTTCCTGTAGCACTTGCCATAGATGTGGCGGTCTTGTCGGGCACTTCTCACACACACCTTACAGTCTATCTGATCCCACAAAACCTCAATGGGGTTAGGATCCATAACACTCTTTTCCAATTATCTGTTGTCCAATGTCTGTGTTTATATGCCCACTTTAATGTTTTATTTTTGTTCTACTGTTTCAAAAGTGGCTTTATCTTTGCAATTCTTCCCATAAGGCCTGCACCTTAAAGAGGTCTTCTCTTTGCTGTTGTACATGAAACAGGTGTTGAGCGGGTAGAATTCAATGAAGCTGTCAGCTGAGGACATGTGAGGTGTTTATTTCTCAAACTAGAGACTCTGATGTACTTATCCTCTAGTTTAGTTGTACATCTGGCCTTCCACATCTCTTTCTGTCCATGTTGGAGCCAGTTGTCCTTTGACTATGAAGAATCTAGTGTACACCTTTGTATGAAATCTTCAGTTTTTTTGGCAATATCAAGCATTGTATAGCCTTCATACCTCAAAACAATGATTGAGTGATGAGTTTCTAGAGAAAGCTGTTTCTTTTTTTTGTTGCATTTTTTGACCTTAAGACATGCCAGTCTATTGCATAATGTGGCAACTCAAAAACAAGCAAAAAGACAACGTTAAGCTTCATTTATTGAACCAAATAGCTTTCAACTGTGTTTGATATAATGGCAAGTGATGTTCTAGTACCAAATTATCAATTTAGCATGATTACTCAAGGATAAGGTGTTGGAGTGATGGCTGCTGGAAATGGGGCCTGTCTAGATTTCATAAAGAATTACTTTTTTCAAATAGTGATGGTGCTGTTTTTTTACATCAGTAATGTCCCGACTATACTTTGTGATCAGTTGAATGTCACTTTGGTCAATTAAAGTACCAAATTCCTTCTGAAACAGCAAAATATGTATAATATTCCAATAATAATATCTGCCGGTATATATATATATATATATATATATATATATATATATATATATATATATATATATATATATATATATATATATATATATATATATATGTGTGTATTTATATAATGTGGCTAGCAGGATGAGGCAGAGTGGTGTCTGGGCAGAGCGATGCCGGGATGATAAGTGGTGAATGACTACGTAATGTGTCAGCTCCACCATAAGCAGCATGGCACATTACGCAGTCATTCACAAATTATCTTCACAGCCTCGCTCTGCCCAGACACCATTCGGCCTCACCCTGCTCACCACACACACACACACACACACACACACACACACACACACACACACACACACACACAGTATATACACATACAAACATGCGCAATTACTATAAAATATAAAGGACACACATTTTCATTTAATCGGTAAGCAAATTCCTTAACTAATGTAACCTTCCAATAGGAGATATAGTCCCTACAGATCATGTTATCCCCTATAGGTGCTGTGCCCTGATACATACAGTATATAGTAGCTAGATGCACAGGTGTTTCGCTGCATAACAGTTAATGTTGTGTATTTTAGCATGGCTGGAATGCTTTATTTACCAATCAGCATCCAGGAATGAAACTAGCAGTTATAATTTGACACTCTTGTACATATTTATATAATGTTTTATTTACATGGAACTCCAAAGTATTTAAAAAATATCATAGTAATATCCAATAAATAAATAAATAAATAAATAAAAAGTGGTACCAAATGATACCATATCCATAAAACCTATGGTAGAAAAGCCTAATTAAATGTTTGTATGCAACTAAAAGCATGTTTTGAAAATGTGTATGGATTCCTGCATCATAGCCTATAAGGGCTAGCCAGATGTAAAAATAAATGTATATATTGTAATAAATCTAGCTAGAATTCCTTAAAATCCCTCAAAAGCACTTGGAACGTAGCAGTACTTTTCTGAACACCTGATTTTCCCCACTGTTCCAGACATAGACTGTAAATAAGCAAGAGACCCAAAACATCATTGGAAATGCTTTTTCATTCTCTACCATCTGTAAATGACAATGAGTCAATGAGACGTGACTGGCATTTTATTGTGTGAATAAATAGGGCTGCTCTGAGACCAGACTCCTGATTAATAAAGAGGACCGGGTGGAGATCAATATGACCATCAGCTGTCCACGTGTCCGTGTCTCTCCTCAGCCTCTGTCTGTTAGACACTCTTATTTACTCAGTGTCCTTGAGTACGCCTGTTCACGTATCATAGCGCTGCCAGGACGGCACTTGTGAACAAAAGTGGCAGACAGATTGAATTAGGGAGAAGTTACCAGGCTATGTGTGGGCTTATCTTGAAAAGCAATCAAAAAAAGAGGAAGAGAAGTACAAAAATGAGAGTATGAAAGCACTACAGACAAGAACGCTTCCTAGAAGCAGGGTTATTTTCGTTTCTATTTTATATTCAAGTTATTTCAATGTATTTAGGTTATTTTTCGTAAGTTATCACACTATTTCGTTTTTAGTGTTTAAGTTTTAGTATTTTTTTGCTGCCAAAGCAAAATTTTGGTATAATTTAAAATATCTAACATCATTACATTTCTCAGGGCAGCCTTGTGTTACATCTATCAAGTGGCATTTTCATGTTTAAGGTAGATCGTAAATGTAATTTTAAATTTGAGGCCAGTTTTTTTAAGGTGACAAAGTAAAAGTTGTTAAAGGCTAACATTCTGCCAAGTTTGTTAAAGTTAAATATGGTGATTTATGATGGGAGTTGTATAAGAACACACACACACACACACACACACACACACACACACACACACACACACAAAAGTTTGGAATAAATAAAATGGTACTTTTATTCACCAAAGTGGCATTCATCTGATAACAAAGTGTAGTCAGGATATTAATAATGTGAAAAATTGTAAAAGTTGAAAATGTCATACTGTACATTCTACTGACATTCAATTACAGTCAGTTTGGTCCAAAATCCTGCTTGCTAAATTATATAAAAGGCACTTAAGTAATGCACTCTTAATTAATTCAGGAGTTCTAAAGAGGCTGTAACTTTATTATTATGGTGCTATTTTTACTCACAGACATTAAAGTGTTGTTCCTGCATCTGCTAACCTGTCCTGGTTCATTGCACATTGTAGCATATGGAACTATTGTAGCCACAGAGGAGCCAACAACCTGTGCTGTTTTTTTTCTAGCTAAATTTATACTGCTGTAGCAGTGATTTACCCACCAGCACCCCTGATTGCAAGCAGACCCAGGAGGAAAAAGAATCCGATAGAGTAAAAACTGTGTTTGTAAGCTGCATTTCCTGTTTTTAACATGCTTTTGATGGAGATATGTGTGGAGACTCCAGGGGTACTACCATTTAGAGGAGAAAATTAGCTCTTTGCAACATCATCAGGGGGCCGTTAAAAATGTGTTGTCTTGTAGCAAAACCACATGTTGTAACAGTTTAAATTGTTTCCTCTGTTGTTGAACAGATACTTTCGACTCATGCTTTCTTGAAGTCAACATGAAATAAAAATCAGCCTCATTTACTTTCTTAATACAAATTCCTGGTCTTGCTGTGAACAAGCCATTGATAATTTTATTCAAAAGAGAAAAAAAAAGGGTAATCTTATCGAAATGTGATAACTTGCTCCGCATCTGAAACAACTAACTGCTGACATCACAAAACCCTCTTATTTTCAGGCCCGCCCCTCCACCCACCTGGGTCAATTCTGGTACGTAACGCCTACTTTTCACAATCAAAACTATTGCCAATAAAAGTACAATACATTATTCATTCAAAAAGAAACATACATTTTAAGTTGTCTTTTTGCGAATACAATATATTTGTAACTTTTTCTTTTAAGTTAGAAAATAAGAAGAAAATAGTAATTAAGGAAAATGTCAAATCTGGCCACAGCTGTTTTCATCCCATGCGTGTTCTCAATCTGCTCATTCAGTCCACTTAAGAGAGTGAATTATTCTGTTTGCATAGCAGGGGTCCCATCACTCAGCAAAGGAGATTTTCCAGAATGAGACTAGATGATCCCCTCTTTCAGAATTAGTGATTGAGGACAGATGCAGCAATGGCCACTGGCTTGAACAGTAGCTATATGTTTATCCAAGCACCAGTTCCTTGGCAGGGCTGACAGGCCTATGGGGTAACATTTCTCCATAATAATGGAAGCTGATAAACAAATGTAAAACTCTAAAGAGGGCTCTTTTCAGAGAGGATTTAGAAAGGTAATTTTATGACAAAATACATTTTTAGGGACATACCCATCATTGAGATTTCTGGCCATTTGCAGCAATGCGATGGAAAACTAGATTTTAACAAAAGGTAGCAAAAGAGCAGTGTTAAAGTTTTAGGTAGTTTTGTTATAAATGGACAAAGTTTGACAAAACAGATGGGGTCAATCCACTGATCAATAATATAGATTGTATATAATAATATATATCTATATAGCTAATATGATATTATAATTACTATATGATATTTATATATAATATATTATTTTAATATATAATCTTATAGATCAGTGGGTCAACCATAATTTATTATGCAAATATTGCAATCGCTGTCAGTTACATTTTCAACGCTGAACATTTGATGAATGTAAGTTTAAGGGTGATTTTTAAAGTGAATCTTACAGATCACAAATATACAGCTTTCAAAAATATATAGTCTCCTATGACTGAAATGATCAACAAAACTAAGACTTAATGGAGCCTGTAAGTTATGATCTTTGGGCTGAAAGGCTGAAAAAATTGCGGAAGTTTAATTAGGTTAATTGGATTATTAAAAAAAAAACCCAAACCAGAATTTTTGAGGAATGTCAACACAGTGCTGCACACTTTTTTACAGTGCCTGCAAGGAAAAGAATAAGCATTCCTTAAAGAGTCTCTTTGTAAGAACGTCATTACCTCCATGAGGAATATATATGGAGAAAAACCATGGAAGTTGAGAGCAATTTAATTAATAGTTCATTTAATTCAACAATCTTGCAGGTCAGTTATGTACCAGCACATCTGTGTTAGTTAATGGAAACCATGACATACAGTACTTTCAGTATCAGGCTAAATATGACAGATTCATGAGTTTTAAATAGACAGTGAGATGGGAACCATCAAAACTCATTTTCAGCATGCAGAGATGCAGATCTGGATGTCTGATGGTGATTTACTGACATAAATGAAACACTTGTGTGCAGTAACCTATGAATGAATAGAACGGCACAACTTTTGGGTTCTGTTTATATTACTGCAGATATGAGATCTGTCTGTTTGGCAATGTTTAGAGACGCAGCGATTGGATTACTGATTGATGGTATGATGTCAGGGTTGGACACAAGTCTCAACCTGTTTAAGCACAGGTCCAGTATTAAAAGCATAGTTCACCAAAAATGTCATTTGTTTCATGATTTACCCACCCTCTTTTTGTTCAAAACCTGTATGACTTTCTTGACCTTTTGGAACACAAAAGGAGATGTTAAGCAGAATGCTAGCCTCAGTCACCATTCACATTTATTACATCTTTTTCCATAGAATGAAAGTGAATGGTGACTGAGGCTAGCATTCTGCTTAAAGGAATATTCAATACAATTTGAGTTCATTACAAGTTAAGCTCAATCGACAGCATTTGTTGCATAATGTTGATTACCACAAAAACATTATTTCAATTTGTCCCACCTTACAAAAAAAAAGAAAGAAAATGAAGGTTACTGTGAGGCACTTAGAATGGAAGTGAATGTTGCCAATTTTTGGAGAGTTAAAACAGAAATGTGAAGCCTGTAATTTTATAAAAGCACTTAAATTTATTCTTCTGTTAAAACTCATGTATTATTTGAGCTGTAATGTTGTATAAATTGTCATTTTATGGTTTTAAGGTTTGTTGACATTACATCGTCATGGGAACGAAGTTGTAAAATTGGCAGTAACTGTACACAGAAAAGGTTAGTAAGTGATTTTATCACACTAAAAATCATGTTTACATGCATATTGTTTATGTTTTGTGACAAAACAACAAACAAAATGTTAGTATTTTAATGTAAAAAAAAAAAAAAAAAATGCCCCCATTCACTTACATTGTAACTGCACCACTTTAACCCAGATTGTTGCATTTTTTAAAGGAGGGACGAGTTAAAATAAAATATTGTGGTACTCAAAATGATGCCGCAAATGCTGTTCGAGCTTAACTTGTATTGAAACCGGAACATTCTTTTAGCATCTGCTTTTGTGTTTAAAAGAAGAAAGAAACTCATACAGGTTTGGAACAACAGAAGGGTTGCTATCTCAAAGTAAATTGTTTTACTGTATTTTTGCAGCAATTATTCAAGTCTGAGAATAAAGACTGAACTCCCTGCATAAACGTTCATTCTTGAATAATAGGATTAAACAGTCGGTTTTGTCTGTCATAGAAATCGTAACTATGGCAAAAGCAGACTTCCTATTGCTCATTTTAAATCAAGCAGAAGAAAACAGGCATTGTTCAGTTACAGAAGGAGACAGGAAATGTATCTATTTTCAGAAGGGTAGCATGCAGGTCAACGTCAAAACTGTCCTCTCGGTTCTTTTGAAATACAGGAAGAAAAAAAATGAAACACAAAAGTATATCTTTACAGCCTGAAACAGCACCATTTATTTCTCATATTAGACTCAGGAATTGATCCATACGTCATAGATGAGCCAAGCATTTGGTTTATGTTTGTTTGAGACAGTGAGTTTAAAGTCTTTAAAGAATATGATTTGTTTGTTTTGTTTTTTGTAAAACTACATAAAAGCTTCAGTTTGAGTCATAGAAATTGATATTTCACATGTGACAAGTGATATTTTGCTTAGGCAGATTAATTGGTTGATAATTGGCCCTTGAGATTTTTTGACATTGGTTTTTGATCAGTGGTCATTTTGACTAGTGTCAGTTAAAAAAAATCTACCATTAGCCCTAGCAATAGAGCAGGCACATTTTCTGTTTTCCAGTAAACACTGAGTAAAATGAGTTTACATTTAATGAATCAACTTTGTGCATCTGATTTGTTATCATTCAAATTGATTATTTATATTGCATTACAGATGTATATCGATCCTATGGTACTGGCAAGCACCTAATGCTGGCGAGCACATTTAGCAGCTTGATTAAAAACCCCTTTCTCTGTTTAGTTATGCGTCTCTCCTCCCAAGGAATTATATCACAAAGCAAAGAAGCAAATAGTTGGACCCAGTTGTTAGCTCTTAACGATCATTTCACTAAGAGCTGTGAAAGGTATTTCCCAGAGGTCAGGACACGTGGGAATTAACCTTTGGCTACCCGTGTCAGAATACGTCAATTGAAGTATAACCAATCTAGAGGGTCAATGCTCATTGGCTGAATTCCAGCTGAGCCAACGAAAAGAATGCAAGGTCGCTGAATAGACAGGAAAAGATAACCTAACCCATTGACCTCATCACAGCACTTTAAAAGTGTTACATTTAAACTGGCAAGGGATGTCATTCAGGACATATCCCATCACAGTGCGTGTAATAAAATAGACATACCATCTTCACTGGTGTGGGTCTCCGTTCCTCCATCCTGGTCAACTTCTTCTAGAGCTCCATGTTCACTGTACGGACTCTCACTGCAAGAGAAAACAAGAAAAGGCGAGACAATCAAACAATGCTGTCACCGTGGTTAATGTTTGCTATTACGTACAACGTGAAGCAGACTACCTAAAACCCTCTTAATTGTAATAACATGATAATGGACAGCCTCAATTGGCTTATTGCTTTTAAGCAACAGCAACATCATAAAAGAAACAAACGTTCAATAAATAATCAAATGCATGAATGATAATCACAATAAATAATTCTCCCACCAAGTGAAAAGGTTCTTTAGCATTTCAATGGTTTGAAGCTACTTTGCACATTAATATAGAATTCAAATGAAGTGCAGTCACAGGTGTGCATACACTGACTTCTTAGGAGGATTCGAACATGGCTCATCCAATCAGAATTTAGAGCCAGAATGATTCATTCATTCAATTTTGATTCAAATTTGGACACACCTGCCTGAATCCATATTTTACATTATCCTAAATACCTTTGATTTAAAGGTATTTGGTGAAATGCATGACATTAGTTCTGTACATAAATTGTAAAGCCTATGTATGAATTGTTCCAAACTCAATTTTATAAAAAAATACAATTAAATGGGTGCAAAACAAATACACAGGGGGGAAAACAGAATGGGTAATGTAACAGCCAGAGTAAAACCCTCTGTACCTCCTGTACTGTCAAGCAAAAAGTACATAGGCTGTCATTAGTATGCAGGAGGAGTTGTGTAGGGTGATTGAGATTCTGGCAGTGGCACAGCATGGTTTCTGAGACTGGCACTAATGCCCTTCACAGATTACCTGTGACACACAGTAAAGCCATTTCAAACTAAGCACTGCCACTCCCACATGCCATGCCACCACAGGAGAAAATATAAGAACTCACTTTGCCGAGTTTAAATGGATATTTAACCCCAAAATAAAACTTCTGTTTTCAATTACACACCTTTATGACACTTTATGAAAAGGAGGCAGTATAGGCTGACAGCCTCGGTCCATTGACCACCATTGACTTTCAATGCATCTTCTTTCCATACAATGAAAGTGAATGGTGACTGAGGCTGTCAGCCTATACTGTCTAACATCTCCTTTTGTGTTCCAGAAAGGCAGTTATACAGGTTTGGAACATGAGACAATTTTTTGGTATAGGTGGGTGAACTATTACTTTAAAGAGATGGTACCATATGAAGTGCTTAAGAACAGATGCTTGCAGTGGCAGGTGAATTGCTTCAGTTTGTGGGGAGGCTGAGTTGAGCCACTTCTCTTTTAAGACAACTACATCATATGGCAACACACGCACACGTACACGCACACACACGCGAGGAAATTCCTCTTTCAGTGTAACAATTTGAGTTAGACGTTGAATTGTAAAATGTACAGAATTTCTAAATTTCTTAATATTTGGTTCGTCCAACCTACTGCTTAACTGAAAGCATGCACTAGAGCTGGCATTGACTCCACAAGTTTGTCAAAACCTGAAGATTCTTGTTATCCAGCATGATTTGAGAATGTTTCAAAGAGCATCTTGTGTGTTTTAATGAAAGTAAGGTCATCTGACCTCTTGTAAATCAAACGATTATTATAGACCCCAGTTGTTAACATGGTGGCCTACAATCTTAAATGTTTCTAATTCAGCTGACGTTGCATTATTTTAGTTAAAGTCCTAAAACTTTCTGGTAATTATCTGGGATTTTGAATCCCAGATTTTCAATGTGGACTTTTAAACCCCACTGTATACTTTGAAAAAATACCATACCTTAATGACGGCAATTACAAAGATGGTTTCAGTATGGTTCTCCTAGTTACTGAACCCTTTAGCCTCTAAAACATTTCCTACCTGATCTAAAAAGTTCCTTGATGGCATCTCATCATTTCACATAATTACCCACACAGATTCCAAACACAGCTCAGACATATCTGGGCCTGTCGGCCGCTACATCTTGTAGCACAAACTTTGATAACCAGTTTGTCTTAATCACAAACCTTTGGCCTTGGGCCTGCCATATCCTCACAAAGAAAGAATGAAAATACCAACACTGAACATATGGTCAGTTAAGCCATTTTTAAACACCAATATCAGCTACTTTACAGTTTGGAAGAAAATAATTTGCTGATTACCAGAATCCACACTCTTGCTATAAGTTATGCAAGTTGCAAAAATGTTTTCCCTTTCAAACCTTAATTGTAGGTAGGTATTATCCGGTCTCTAATGCCAAACAACTAGAAATGTCACATCCCAAAACTGTACCAACAAAATCTGTTTTTCACCGTAGGTCTTACTGACTAGACTTTTACATGCAAAAAGTTACAGTCAGGATGCTAGGATTGCTGTATCGTTACTAGGGTGTTCTGGATAGTTGCAAAATTACCAGACCATATCTTTAACCACCAGGCCACACACCACCCCTCCCTCACTTACCCAGACAGAGCTGTCCAGACAATAATTAATAAATAATAAATGAACGCACTAAACAAATTTCTTCCATCACAGCACTCACCAATAGTCACCACCTGCCATACACTTCTCATACAAGGGGCCATCAAGCTCCTTTGTGTCAGGAAATATGGTCTCGTTGTGCATGATGATGGTTTTGATGACCTCATTGACATGGGCCTGGCAGGAGACCTGGTCCTGCGTGTCTGGGGTGGGCATGAGGGTGGGCCCAAAGCAGATGGCCAAATTATAGGGGTCCATCATATTCTCATCACTGTATTGGGACAGGCTAAAGGAAACAGGAGCAAGCAATCAGGACATTTGGCAAAATAATTGTATTACACATGAATTACATGTCGGAGGACAACCAGCAAAAAAGCAAGAGTCTTAGAGGGATGAATTAAAAGACATGTCAATTCTTTACTATTCTACTATTGAAATGGGAAGTTTTGGTGGGACATATCGAAGGGCTTGTCCCATTTAGTTTTAAATAGCCAAAAGGCTTTAGATATGCAAGTCATTACTATAAATGGCTAATTCCTGATCAGTTGCAGGTTGCATTCTAGGGAGCGTTTTACTGGACAAAACGGTGTAGTGCAAGATGAGTCATCAATACTTTGGTCTGTTTGGACTGTCAATTTTAAAGGCTTATTTTGTCATTTTTTAGAAGTACACTTGCATATAAATGACTTCAAAGCTAACAGACATGGACTAAAAGCCACAAAGTCCAGTTCTGATTTTATGGGTTCTTTAAAATCAGACTGTTTTGAGACATTTTTGTAATTAGATGCCAAATTGGAATTCTACTTCAGAGTGAACCAGTACGACACTCCATTAGCTCGAAGAGATGTAGCTGAACTGTGCGAACAAGTGATTTAATTATGAGTGAGATTCATTCATGTGGATAGAATGGGCACTACTCCTCGGTTGTTTGACAGTGATGGTTTCTAAAGACTCTGGTTAACGAACCAAACCTATCCTACTGAATGTCAGCACTTTCGGTTACTCAGGCTGAGATTTCCCGTTTAAGATTTGTGGACAACAGTCAGTCAAAATGGTTCCAATTTTACTGATATTATACATTTACACATTTGGCAGACGCTTTTGTCCAAAGCCACTTCCAGTGCATTCAGTTTATACATTTTATTAGTTTCCCTGGGATGTGTCATGCATCAAGTGTTAGGAAATGTAATCGAGCTTGAAATCATGATCCTGCCTTGTGACTGTAAAGATGTACAGTGAAAAAAAAGTTACATTTTGGTATATTCTCAACAAAAAACTATTATATCACTTCAGAGGACTAAACCACTGGAGTAGTATGGATTACTTTTATGTTGCCTTCATGTGCTTTTTTGGACCATCAAAGTTTTGGTCACCATTTGATTGCATTGTGAGGACCAAAAGAGCTGAGATATTCTTCTACAAATCTTTGTTCTCTGCAGAAGAAAGAAAGTCATTCACATCTGACATGACATGAGGTTGAGAAAAGGATGAGAGAATTTTCATTTTTGGGTGAAAAATCCCATTAATCTCAAAGTAGGGTTTTTGTTTCTCCAGAACAGAGAAATAACTCTTTATAAACACAATGACAATGTGCATATTAGATGTGTAAGTGCTTCAGATTCTTGTATCTAGAAACGCTGTCTTGGATTTAATGCTTACATGACTAGCAATGTCTATAAATACAGAAATAATCATGCAAGTTTTAGAAATGCTTGAGTTCTATTGACTTTTTAACAGAAGGCAGCATATCATTTATGAATAATACACTACATAAATAATTTCAAACACTTTTTATAGCTTTGAATGTTTGAGAACATTCAATACTTACTGGTTGAGGAAGGCGAACAGATAACGCATGACCACAAGCACTGATCTGGGCACAGTCAAGAGAATCTTACGAATATACAGAGCTCGCTCATACAGATTTTCAACTCCTGAAAAAGAGAGAGAGAGAGAGAGAGAACAAAACAATGTCAATATACTGTAATTCTTTTAATTAAAATCTAGTACAACAGATCAAGTACAACTAAAGAGAAATCTTTCATTTATCTCGGCCAAACTGATTACGTTTATTTGAATTAGCTGTTTGCACATATTTTCTGTAATTTTGCATTCAAATTTGCCATCATTAAATTGTGGGTATAATTTAAATACACATATTCAGATACAGAAATGGCATTGATAAAGCCTTATTGGTCTACTACTATTTGAGTCATAATATGGGATAGGAGTTCCACACAGAGCCTGTGATAGTGTCTTTAATTATCACAACCCTGGTTACAAACATGAAAATGTCATAGATTTATGACGACACTAACATTTGTGCATGTCAAATCAAATCAAATCACTTTATTGTCACACTACTGTGTACACGAGTGCAACAGCAGGTGAAATTCTTGTGTGCAGTTCCGTGCAACAATGCAGTAATGACAGTGACAATAACAACATATTTACACAAAACAATTTACATAACAAATGTACACATACCTACACAACAATTTACATAACAAATGTACACAATACACACAATGTAGAATACACATACACTAGATACAGGTATAAATATATATAAACACTAATTGAATGGGAGAATATATTGACAGAATGAGGATTAATAAAGTGCAGTGCTGATTGTAGATCGTGAGAGATCATGTGTTCAAAAGTCTTATTGCTTGTGGGAAGAAGCTGTCATGTAGTCGGGTGGTGCGGGTCCTGATGCTGCGATACCGCCTGCCTGATGGAAGCAGTGAAAGCAGCCCATGACTCGGGTGGCTGGAGTCTTTGATAATCCTCCGAGGTTTCTTCACACACCGTCTGTTATATATATCCTGGAGGGAGGGAAGCTCACCTCCGATGATATTTCTGGCCGTTCGCACCACCCTTTGCAGGTCTGAGAGAGTGATGGGGTAAGATGTGAGAGAGTGATGGGGTAAGATGTGCAGACATACTCCTCATGTTCTGTCAAGACATTCAGCAATGATTTTTAATGGCCACTGTTTTCATCCAGGCAACTTAAAAGCCCTGAGTATCTAATGACATGCCTTCATATGAATGTGCTAATTCACAGATATCCACACAACAGTACGCTATTCACTGATTTACAAGGCTGAGCTTATTATACGGGAGGACAAAAACACTGCTACAGAGTGTCAAGGGTCAGATCTGTTGAACGTAGCATGAAGAGTATACGTGATGTGTTAAGTGTGTTTATGCAAGCTATAATCTAACATTAAAATCATCATTATTAGGTACAATCATTTTAGAGTTTCAGGGTTTGTTGACATTACGTTGTCATGGTAAAGACGTTCGGAAAATGCCATAACATTACAAAGAAAAGGCAAGTAAGTGATTTTATCACACTACAATCATGTTTAAACACATACAGGTGCATCTCAAAAAATTTGAATATTGTGGAAAAGTAATATTCTAGATTCATTGCACATCAAGAGAAATATTTCAAGCCTTTCTTTGTTGTAATCTTGATGATTATGTTTTACAGCTCATGGAAATCAAAAATCCAGTATATCAAATTATAATTTGATGATACAGAAATGTCGACCTTCTGAAAAGCATGTTCATTTATGCACTCAATACTTAGTCAGGGCTCCTTTTGCACGAATTACTGCAAATAATTATTGCTCAGTGGTCCAAAGTGATGAGAGCAGATCACCACTGTAACATATTTGTGCTTTTTTCAAAGAAAAGGAGGGGCAAGTCAAAATGAATTTTTATGGTAATCAAAATTATGCCACAAATGCTGATGAATGAACTTAACTTGTACTGAACTCAGAATATTCCTTTAATTCACAGTTCCAATATTTTGACACATAGGATTGGGTCAGGATCGATATATGAAGGTCAGATGACCAGATATTGGATATGCATTGAATTTACAGTAGAACCACAATTTGAAATCATATTGGATCCAATCTCACATTTGTTTAAGCCATTTTCAAGCATGCAACGAGAACAGATCTTTGCCAGATATTGGTGAGTGGGGAATAATAATACAAAAAAAAAGAAAAATTGTTGACAGTGTAAATTAGAGGTGTGGATTGTGGATATTGCAGATACCGATAACTAAGGTTGTGGAAAAGTCAGATAACCAATGAATCAGTTCAATGAAAACAGATTTTTTTTTTTTTTAATGCTTTATAGAATGATAAAAATGTTTAGTCTTTCCTTACTATGACTGGAACAGACATTGAGGTTACAAGAGTCTGAAATGAATAAATCACAAAAGCAGTTTATTGTGCAACAAAAATTACATTGGGGGAAAAAAAAAATTATATATATACACTCACCTAAAGGATTATTAGGAACACCTGTTCAATTTCTCATTAATGCAATTATCTAATCAACCAATCACATGGCAGTTGCTTCAATGCATTTAGGGGTGTGGTCCTGGTCAAGACAATCTCCTGAACTCCAAACTTAATATCAGAATGGGAAAGAAAGGTGATTTAAGCAATTTTGAGCGTGGCATGGTTGTTGGTGCCAGACGGGCCGGTCTGAGTATTTCACAATCTGCTCAGTTACTGGGATTTTCACGCACAACCATTTCTAGGGTTTACAAAGAATGGTGTGAAAAGGGAAAAACATCCAGTATGCGGCAGTCCTGTGGGCGAAAATGCCTTGTTGATGCTAGAGGCCAGAGGAGAATGGGCCGACTGATTCAAGCTGATAGAAGAGCAACTTTGACTGAAATAACCACTCGTTACAACCGAGGTATGCAGCAAAGCATTTGTGAAGCCACAACACGCACAACCTTGAGGCGGATGGGCTACAACAGCAGAAGACCCCACCGGGTACCACTCATCTCCACTACAAATAGGAAAAAGAGGCTACAATTTGCAAGAGCTCACCAAAATTGGACAGTTGAAGACTGGAAAAATGTTGCCTGGTCTGATGAGTCTCGATTTCTGTTGAGACATTCAGATGGTAGAGTCAGAATTTGGCGTAAACAGAATGAGAACATGGATCCATCATGCCTTGTTACCAATGTGCAGGCTGGTGGTGGTGGTGTAATGGTGTGGGGGATGTTTTCTTGGCACACTTTAGGCCCCTTAGTGCCAATTGGGCATCGTTTAAATGCCACGGCCTACCTGAGCATTGTTTCTGACCATGTCCATCCCTTTATGGCCACCATGTACCCATCCTCTGATGGCTACTTGCAGCAGGATAATGCACCATGTCACAAAGCTCGAATCATTTCAAATTGGTTTCTTGAACATGACAATGAGTTCACTGTACTAAAATGGCCCCCACAGTCACCAGATCTCAACCCAATAGAGCATCTTTGGGATGTGGTGGAACGGGAGCTTCGTGCCCTGGATGTGCATCCCACAAATCTCCATCAACTGCAAGATGCTATCCAATCAATATGGGCCAACATTTCTAAAGAATGCTTTCAGCACCTTGAATCAATGCCACGTAGAATTAAGGCAGTTCTGAAGGCGAAAGGGGGTCACACACAGTATTAGTATGGTGTTCCTAATAATCCTTTAGGTGAGTATATATATATATATAAAATCTCAGAACCAATTAATTGGTCTACCTCTTGTGTAAATGTGTCTAGTGTGAATGCCCTGTAAATCATATTTACAGTAGGTATAAATGCACACTTGCACTTGACAAAAAAGGCCCATAACAGCAGACACAATATATATAAAGGTATGGGTGTATCTGTTGCAAATTCATTAGTGTTTTTACTACCAGGTAGAGAAGACTGCATTAAACAAGTGTTCTTTCAAGGGACAGTGATTACAAAATGAAGCAATTCACTTGTATTCATTTAAATAAATCGGTGGGTGTGCCCACCCTCACCCTGGACTTAATGAAGCTGATTAACAGAGCATTAAATGAGGTAAAGTCTCAAAACTAATCAACTTGCTTTTAAAGCAGCTCAAAGCTTAATCCAGGAGACTGGAATCCCAGATATCTGTGCGAGCATTCCTTTAGCTCCTCGCCTGCAAATGTCCACAATATACAGTGGGCTTTCTTTCCCATGCCCTTGCAACTTACTTTCTGTCCCCTCTGGAACACCAACACACATTTTGTGCTGTCTCCATCTCTCGTTAGTAATGTGTTGACAGGCTATGCTCTAAATAGCATATGACCACACTGCTTTTACTATTTTTGCTGCATGTACACTGTTTGTATACTGTATATACTGTTTGCAGTATGCCAAATTTGTGTATGCATGGAACACCCAGGGGACAGTTGCCAAAATATTTAGTATACAACAAATAACACGGAATACTTCTCGCAATGCAAGTGCAATGCACACAACTTGATCAACCATTTCTGGCGTGATGAATGAATCGAAAGTAATATCAACTGCAATTTCTTTCTTGATTCACTATTCGATCAAACTGCAGAAAATCATGACATATTTACACAAAAATTGATAACACAAAACAGCATTTTTATTTCCGCTATAATAACTGGACACCACTTGTAGAATTAAATATACACTGTATTGTCACAACACAACAAGAACACTTTTGTTTAAAGGGATATTTCACCCAAAAATTAAAATTCATAATTTACTACAAAGGTTATTAGAGGAATATCTCAGCACTGTAGGTCCATACAATGAAAGTGAATAGAGACCAGACACTTAAAGCTTCACAAATCACATAAAGCAAACATACAAGAAATCCAGAAGACTCCAGTGTTTAAATCCATGTCTTCAGAAGTGATATAATAGGTGTGGTTAATAAACAGATACAAATTCGAAGTACTTTTTTTACTCTAAATCTCCACTTATCTCTCGCTTTTACACCTGAAAGTCACATGTGGTGCCCGTTTAGTTTCACCTTCACATCTGAAAGTTATGGTTAACCCTAACCCCTTTAACACATATTATAACACTTCTGAAGATATGGAATCTTATGGATTACTTTTATGTTTGCTTTATATGATTTTTGGAGCTACAAAGACCTGATCACCATTAATTTGAATTGTATGGACCTACAGAGCCAAGTTATTTTTCTAAAATATTTCTAATATATTATATAGAATGTCATACACATCAGGAATGGCATACGGGCGAGTAAATTATAAGATAATTTTTGGATGAACTACCTAAAAAAACCTTTGAGAAGTTTTATTGATGCATACCGCATGCAGTAATAACAGTAGGCAGTAAGCACTGTATACTGTGCAGTGTGCAGTAAGTAGTACGCTAGTAATCGCATTCCAAATATTACCCAAGATTAACACCTTTGTATTGACCTCTTTGGATTCCATACGTAGGTCACGTGACACAAGTGGCACGTTCAGAAAGCAAAGCAGCCTCTGTAAAACAACTAAAAAAACATGATGATCTGCTCTCATCCATAGCTGCATAAGTGCACCCAGATCCCTGGTTTCATCCTCTGATAGCAGCTTAAAAAAAGCCATGTCATGTCACTATCAAAAGAAAATATCTGGCATAGGGGTTTTTTGGGAATATGCGGTGTTATTCCTCCTACATGAGCACAAGACTTGGTTTCCAACATGGATCCTGAGCAAAAGAAGCCATTTAAAGACAGTGCCAAGACTCACCACAGAGGAGACACATGTCTCCAGCTACACAACACAAACTTATCTCAATAACAGAGCAGTGTACCATCTACTCTGACAGCCTGCATACAGAGCTGCAGGGAATAGAGAGCTTGGAAAGTGATATGGACAGATTGTGATGGTATTCACTAAGGTGGTGTTGTCTACACTGTCTGCATTGTGTTGTTTTACCAGCTGGTTCACTAAAGGAATGATGTAAATACTGGCTCTTAAAAGTGCAGAAAGTGTGCGGATACTCCATATATGCTTGGTATTAACACTCTTCTCCATCATTTGATGAACTGCTACTGCTATAATCAAGAAAAAATAAAACAACATCTCCATTTTTAATATAATTCTGTATACCAGCTGCTATCCGTAGGCTGTAATAGTGCAATGTTTATTGCGGCAAGTGAATAGCGCTGACTTTTGTGAATAAAGCACGCATTTTTTTTAATGACAATAACTATTGAATGAAGGATTTATTACAGATGATGCAGTGCTACACCAGCACAGATATAGTGTGTGGTTGGTGCCACATTTATGCTTTTATATACTTTTTATTGCTTTTATAATTTGCTCCAGTGTGTGCAAGTTAAAGAGAAAAAGAATGTGAGTGTGGTATGCCGTGAATGGGGTGAGGCGTACGTAAATGTAAACAACAGGGAACTCCCATTTGTCACAAACTAATGAGTGTCAGTTATCCAACACTGGGGTAAAAGTGGTGCAGCTCTCCCCTAACTCTTTTCCTGCTTGATCCCAGCTGTGGATGACAAACAACGCCCCTGAAATTCAGCTGAAAAGATGGAGCTTCATGGTGTCAAACTGCATTGATTCGTAGCATTGAACCATCACTGTGATCGTGATAATGCATAATTTCTGAACTCTCACACAAAGTTACATTCGTGGCTGTTAAAGGACCAACTGAAGCACTAATATGTCATATCGTGGTTGAACACACACTACTGTAACAGAGTGAGCGTGAGGCTGTTGGCTTTAGCCTAAGGCGGTGAATGTCTCGTCCTACAGAGAGGAAAGTCACTGTGCCACTGTTGAAGGCAAAAGACTGAGCACTCTTTATCTGAAAGCAAATGATCACAGTTCAAGCACTGTTAATTCACACTGACAATCAATGATAGATTTGCAGCTGCATGTCAATACACTCAATCATGGCACACATGCATTCATGGTCCTGTACACTTACAGGCACAAACATACATTTTTATTGTTCAGTCCGAAGCAAAAAAAAAAGAAGCCACTTACTGATACAGGAGATGAGATCATTGAATCTTTCCTTTGGAAATAGTGGATTTTCCAGACCACGAAAGTAGAGTTTCAAAACCCCAGCAACAGAGTTAATATCATGGTTATTCTCTTCGTCTGTCAGGGGATCGTTACCTATGAGACATTTCAAGTGTCTTTAAGTATCACCGCTTTAGATGAATATTTATTCATTTAACAGAAACAAGTCATTTTTCATAAACGAGCCAACAATTTTTTCAACACGGCAAAATCAAATGTTTATAACCTGATAGAATAGAAAATGACCTGAATAACCCTGAAAAAACCTAAAATGATAACAGTATCTCGTAAGTCATCTACATATTTAAAAGTGCATTTTCTGTGCCACTAGTTTCACCAAACAATGTTTATTATTTCTAAACAGGTTTTTGGGAGGTCAACCCACAAATGGCTTACTTCTTGTTATCTCTACACATTAAGGAATAGTCCAGCCAAAAATAAAAGTACTCTCAGCATTTACTCACCCTCATGCCATCCCAGATGTGCATGACTTTTTCCTCTGCTGAACAAAAATGAAGATATTTAGAAGAATATTTCAGCTCTGTAGGTCCATTCAATCCAAGTGAATGGTGACCATTAAGGCAGCATGAAGGTAATCCATTTGACTCCAGTGGTTTAATCCATGTCAGTGATATAATAGGTGTGGGTGAGAAACAGATCAATATTTAAGTTATTTTTCACTATAGATCTCCACTTTCACCAGGCCTTCAAACAGCTCTCTTCACTCCTAATGGTGCGTTACCATACAACGCGATGAAAATTTTCGCCTCGCATTGCTCACGCAAGTTTGACTGCTGGATTATAATTTTTTGTTTAAACTCGCGTTCACGTGAGTAACACGAATCCACGGGTATTCCCCCTTCTCTTCCGGAAAAGGACTGGAGGAGGAGCTTCTACAACTTAGTTCAACTTAGACGCGCATATTTTCAGAACTTACCAGGTAGTCCAACTTCCTCGCTTACTTTCCTCCAAGCGATGTGTTTTTTCATCCGGTCTCTGTACATCTATGATGTTGTGCCATACAATTCCGGGTACCCACACATCGCTACAATTATTTTTTCATTAATTTTTCCAGATTTCTTCTGCTACTATGTCAGTACGTCAGTGATATCCAGACAATCTCAATGCTGATAGGCTTTCGCGACAACGCGTCATGCGAATTTCTCGCTCGAGTTGAAAAATATCTTTGCATTGACTTTGTATGTAATCGCTCCATACGAAATGCTCACTTTGCGTTGTATGTGAACGCAACATAAAAGTTCTTCTTTTGTTTTTGGTGATTCACATTATTTGTGCATAATACCACCTTCTAGGCAAGGAGAATAATTTATAGTAAAAAAGGACTTGAATGCTGGTCAGTTTCTCACCCACACATCTCATATCACTCATGAAGATATAGATTTAACCTCTGGAGTCGTATGGATTACTCTGACTCCCCAAAAAGCACATAAAGGCAGCATCAAATATTTGGTCACCATTCACTTGTATGGATCTACATTGCAGACATCTTTTTCTAAAAATCTGAGGGATTTTGAGAATGAGAGAATTAAAATTTTTGAGTGAACTAGACCTTTAAACTTGGAGGAGAATGTGCATTAATATAGGAAACAATGACACGAGTCAGCTTTAAAGAAGGATGATTGTGTACACATAAATGAATCAGATACAAAATGGTACTAAAATATCAACACACGTTTTACCAAAGCACAAGTCAAGTAAGTGTGCTTAAGTTAAGTGAAATTTAAGTTTGTGGCTGATATGACTCACTCTAATGACTAACACACTCATTATTATTCAGAACTGACAGCACTTAAAGAGCTGTGCTATTTCAGAAACCTGAACTCTGCATTACCACATTTACACACACACACACCTCTCTCAAACGAGTTCTTGATATCGTTGACTTCAACTTGAGATCCAGAAACTCGGAATATCCCTTGATGTTGAAGACCTAAAGAGAAAGAGATTGTGAAGCTTTTAAATAAGATGTGCAGAGTCTTCCTCACATTTTAATCCACTGGAAATAAAGGCTGTTCCATACAGTAGTAACTACTTTCAGTTCCTCAACTCAAAAGCTGAGCTTTAGAAAACTTTTCTTTTCTAATTAAAGATAATGAATGAAGAAGAGAGACTGCAATCAACTTCTACAAAACATCCATCAGACTGGATTAGCTTTTAATGGAAAGCCTGGCTACGGGTCAAACCGGATTAATTAAAAACTCCTCTATAGTTCCAGTAAGACGGCCACACACAGAGAACATTTAGCACTTAAAATAGACACACATGATCATCTTTGTACGGTTTACACAGGAGCTGAATATGATAAAGACCTCTTCAGACTAAATGTCCTCTGGCATTGGCTGGGAAGCACACTGAACTCAAAATAGACCTAAAGCAAGTCTGCGTGGCTTAGGCCGGGATGGGGCGGAATTGGCAGGGGCACACAAAACATGACCTGCCCTGATTCCAAAAGACTGACAACTTGTTGTATCAGCCCCAAATTGCGAATAACTGGAAGAGGACAATGATAGCACAGGTAACTTGGAGATGTTTAAGAGAAGAATTTCATGACAAATGCATTAATAATCTTCATCTTTGGCCTTTTCTGGTGGACTATTTTATGGAGTTATAGCTATTATTGGTGATGTAACTTACCATATAGATTAATGAATCGAATACAACTGTCAACAATTCGTGGTATTGCTTGTCCAGAGTCCTTAAAAAGAGACGAACGTGGACATAACATTAGGACATGGACTAAAAAAATTAGTCTATTCACTAAACTATATAAATGTCTAATGGACAATTATACAATCACTGAAAATATACCACACAATCAAACCATGTGCAGAGTTCCCACACCCACTTTTGGCAAATAAATCTACATGACATTTCCAGATGTTTCTGATCACTGGAATATGATTTTCAAAATCATTTTATGGAGATTGCACTGGCAAAGACCAGTTTCTCTGCTTTAGTAATGAAGACAACTAGAAATATGTTTATTCACTGTAGATATATCCTTGACTTTTTACAGTTGTATTAACTTTCTCATGACTTTGTCAGACCTGAAAATTCCCTGATATTTCCAGGTTTTCCATTACCGTGGGAACTCTGCACATATCATCAGTGTCAGATATTATAGAGTAATCCTTCTTGGCAAACCCTTACAAGCCCTTTTGTTTTTCATTTTGAAACCTTTTTAAAGTGCCATTTAAATGTGCACGCCTAAGATTTTAAAAAGCAAATAAATTCAAAAGACCTTGAGATTAAGATTCAACTTTATTGTCATTGTGCAGAGTACAGGTACAGAGCCAATGAATTGCAGTTTTTTTGCACATCCCAACTAAGCTGGGGTCAGAGTGCAGGGTCAGCCATGAAACAGCACCCCTGGAGCAGATAGGGTCAAGGGCCTTGCTCAAGGGCCCAACAGTGGTATCTTGACGGTGCTGGGGATTGAACCCCCAACCTTTCGGTCAGTAACCCAGAGCCTTAACCGCTGAGCTACCACTGGGCCCTTCTACCCTATCCTGCTTCAGTCAAAGTTCTTGAAGAGATAGGAAATGAACTTAAATCTGTTTCAATTATGTTCTTGTCTATGAATGGACCGAATGCCAATGTCGAAAAACAAATGTTAGCTGCGGCTGTACACTGATTCTGTTAATCCAGCTATGTGAATCCTGCACTCAAGCTGCCTGTTGTCTGATGTCAGAGCTGTTTGTAGTGTGTTTGGCAGCACACTATCTTACATGCCTTTAAAAACGCTGTTATCTGCTTTTAACCTGGGGAATGTGCCAAGCATGAGCGCCCTGCCAGTGCCAGGAACATAGGCACACCTCACAGGGGCTATATTTCCCAGCAATGCTCCGTGCAATATGGCGCATATAAAATTTGCTGACCTTAAAGTGTTTAAATATCGATACGCCTGCAATAATTTCTTAAATAATATGTACAGGCGAATACAACTCAGCTCTATGCTTGAATCAAAAAATGACATGTACACATTTTGAGGAGAATACATAATAAATAAGGGACTGTGCTGCATTTTAGCTTTATCTGCATTATTTGAGTTCCATTTATGTCATTATACTGTAAAATATCTGTACGTTATTTTTACCCATTCATAAATCCATACAAATTATTTTAATCATTTGTAGCTAATGTTATGATTATTTAATAAAATAATAACAAACCATTTTAAAATAATCTATAATCTAAAAATATTTTAATTCGATATTTACATTTTCTTTCTTTCTGATGCCAGTGTAAAGCATTCTGAATTACGACAGTGCAGTGTCAGAAATTAACTTTCACATTTGGGGCAATATTTGCCATATTTTTTGGCCCCAAATGTAGAATTTCGGGGGCATTTTTTCAAATTTTTGGTGACATTTTTGTCCCAAGCCCTGCTTTATTTCTGACCCAGCCTCAGTGTATGAAATGCACTATATAAATAATTGTGGCTTGCCTTACACTATAGTTACATACTCAGAATAAAACTTATGTTTAAAACTAATTGTAAAATTATTTGTCAAGTTAACAAAAAATATTTGGGCTCCATTCAAATTTAGTGGAATTCTACAGTGGGTATCTTGGTCTGGGATGTCCAAGAAGGACATGCTCTCATCTATGACACATACATGCGTTTGTACAGTGAGGTTTTTAAAGCCTGAGATTTCACTAATAAAAATGCTTCTATTTTGCATGTTTCTGATACAAAATCTTTCATTACAAACTACATTACCAGCATAACAATATGAGTGAAATGATTTCAGAATTTCTTAGTATTTGGTATGTCCCACTTATACAAAATAAATAAATATACAAATTTTCAATGTGGTCTCAGACTTTGGGACACCTCTATACATGGTTTAGAACTCCTGAGTAAGCAAGGGTGATTGGAGGTCGACAAGAAGCTTTGACAATCATGCAGCAATGAGCCAATCAGAACCAGCCGAATGTTTCTGTACCTGATGCCTTGTGTGAGAGTTCCGTCGACCGCGACTATGAGAAGAGGACAGCAGAACGAGAGAGATGGCAAGAGAGCAGGGAAAAACAGAGGCAAGACAGAGGCGATCCCCAGGTTATTTGGTCCCAGAAATAAAGCCACAAACAACAGCCTACAACATCATTATTAGTCTTCCAAAGACACCATTAGCTCCAGCCTCAAGAGAGAAAGAGAGGGGAGTGCTGACACAGCGTTGTATCCTCTCATCCCATTACTTTCACATACATACACTGTGTATTTCAAGTCCCTGGATCCAAAATTTGAGAACTGGTTTTTAAAGCAATAGACTTTTGTCACAGAAGTGCCATCTTTGATTTTTGACAGGAATGAAAATGAGACTTTGAAGGAGACTTACCATCTCTTCCATGGCACGCATGGTATAAACTCCTAGATCACATCTGATTTACCACAACTTATGTTTTCATCTACTGAATTTTCTTGGAAAGATATTGTCTGTGGAACGACCCCAAAACACTTTGAACGACAGTGCAGCCTACTGAAGAGACTGTGTCTATTCCTCTAAGCATTGGTGTCATTCTCATTGAAAATTAAAGATGGCGCTGCTGTGCATACGGTCTGTAGTTTACCTCAAAATCATTTTTTCACCCTCATGTTGTTCCAAACCCATATATATTCCGTGGAACACAAAAAGGGAACTTTTTAACAATCCAAGTCATGCAACGACAGTTCAGTGACAACTCCAGTCAAGCTATAAAAAGGACCAAAATTACCCCAAAAAGTACCATAAATTAGTCTATATGATTTGTGGGCTATATTCCAACTCATTCAAAATAATTCAATTGCTTTGTGAGAGGATGAGACCAAAAATTATGCCACTGAAGCATTATTCACTGATAATTTTGCAGTCCTCTGACAATTGCGCCCAGCCTGTGTTCGAGTCCAGAATTCAAAAAGGGTAAGTCGCCATCTTGAGAATACTTGAAATATAGTGCACAAGTAATATGTATTAATTTTATGATAGATTTCTGTTGTTTTTTCGTTTTTGGGCTTAACAGCCCCTAGTCACAATGAACTGCAGTTGTATGACAAAAGCTGCAAAACAATTTGGTAACACTTTACAATGAGCTTGATTTGTCATCATTAACACAATAGTTACTTACAATGAACAATCCTTTAACTTATCTTTGTTAATGTTAATTTCAAGATATGCCAATGCAGTTTTTAAATGAAAAGTTGTGCACGTTAACATTAATCTATTATGAATGTAACACAAATTTAACATGAACAAACAATGATAAATGGTATTTTCATAAAGTAACATTAACCAAGATTAATAAATGCTATAGAAAAATGACTGTTCATTGCAAGTCCATGATACCTAATGCATTTACTAAAGTTAACGAATAGTACTTGTACTTCAGTGTTACCAACAATTATTCTATTAATTTATATTCTACTTTTGTGTTATACGACAAAAATAAGATTGAAAAGACAAGAGGGTGATTAAATGAAACGGGATTTTTATTTTTGGGGTAGTACTCCTTTAAGAGGTGTTCAAGATGCCCAGAAGCAACTGTGTGAATGTTGACGCCTGAAGCACACTTTATCTCCATCATCTCACGTCATGCGCACGCACACACACACTCCCCCCATGTTTCTGCTCTGTTTGAAGATGTCCCCCAGCAATAATGATCAGTCAAGTAGAAGCAAGTAGCTATGGATCATTATGGTCTCAAGCGGCGGTGTTCAGTGCAGGTAATACAGCACCCACAGCTCTAAGTACCTTAACAAATGACTCCAAATTGCCATTAAAAAGCTTAACGTTAAATACAGAGCGTGGCCTGGACCTGTGAGTGCCAAACGGTTTAGGAGGAAGACTGGGAGGCCTATAAAGAGATGTTTACAAGTTTAATCTGGAATATCAAACACTCTGTAACTCCCTTTAAAAGTCTACTAGTTATTCTTTGATGACACAACTTACCTGAGATCCTTCAAAAACATACCTTATTCCCTGTAAATCTGAGCATGTCATTTGAATTTCTAATGGCTTCTAATGGTTTTTATTACTCTATAATAGATTCAAAAGCTCTGCAGGTGAAGTCTACAGGTTGCATTCAATTGACAGAACAAACCAGTCTTTCATTTTCTGAATAAAAAGTGTGCTTGCAAAACTTGCCATGGAGCTAGGGGTGTTCTGGGTGGTTGCTATGCATTTGCTAAGGTGTTATGACTCATTACTACAGTAGGTGGTTTCAAGGCGATACTGTACAACAAAAGAAACCACTGGCAAGTCTCTATGATTTCTGGTATCTAGATTATCATCATATGTTTGAATGCTAAGAAAAGTAATGGCGCACATGTTTAGATTTAGGGGTTTGCTGAAATCCCCTTACCTCAAGAACAAGCATTAGTAATAACGATTCTTGTCTTAGCAAGCCCCACTAATGTGCTTATATCTCATACACGGTCTATAGGAAAAGTGTATACACTTTTAGAAAGATTAGATAGAATGGTGGACATGTGATTTTAGGTTATTCTGGATAAATGGTAATCTCCTGTCGTGCTAATATCAGTGATCTGCACATGCCAATGTCCTGTTCATAAACTTCACTTCCACCACACATCAAAGGCCATGGAAACACCAGGTCCAAGATCTTTTGGCTTCGGGATGGATTGGTGGGCTGCTGGTATTATAGTAGGGAGATTATATAGGGTTGTACCTAAATACATGTTAATATTAATACCTTTTTCCTCTGACAGACATAATGCAATGTTCCCAACAGCTCTTCAAACATTTGCTTGCAGACGACTATAGAGTGAGCTCTGCTAGCTTTGCTTGAAACAGCTTAGCACAAAAAACACAACCCTTCAAGTTCCATTATTCTTATTAGGTAAATTACACTGAGTTCGATTCATACGGTTAATTCCGAAACTTAATGTTTTAGCACCACACTACAAAAAAAGAAAAGTAAAACAATACTGCAAACTTGTTTCTTCCTCAGTAGGGATGTGCCTATTCATTTGCTTACAAATTGTGCCCAGTAGGCTTTGAGCGAAGTCAAATCTAAAGAGAGCTATTGGTGCAAAGCATTGTGGAGAGTAACCCTGGGGAACAGAGTCATATGGTGAATTATGGCATTGAAGACAAGCATCTGTTCTTCTGTTTCTATCTCTCATGCATCTCTCTTACCTCTTCAACATTCAAATCTATTTTCTCACAATTACTTTTTTAATTGAGGCAAATTTGTATCAGATAAAGACTAAAGTAAAAGTTACATATGTGTTTCTTTGTGATATATGATTACTAAAATCAAGAGGCTAAATAACTAAGCTTTAAAGGGAAAGTTTCTCTCATCATTTACTCACCCTCATGCCATCCCAGATGTGTATGACTTTATTCGTTCTACTGAACACAAAATAAGATTTTTTTGAAGAATATTTCAGCTCTATAGGTCCTCACAATGCAAGTGAGTGGTGCCCAGACCTCTGCAGGTCCAAAAAGCACATAAAGGCAGCATAAAAGTAATCCATAAGACTCCAGTGGTTTAATCCATGTCTTCTAGAGCAATCTTATTGGTTTTGGGTTTAAGCAGACCAAACGTAACCCCTTCTTCACTATAAATCTTGACATCAGCAATCTTCTTGTTAATCATGATTTCAAGCTCAATTACAACTGATTTGCTCCATCTAGTGCTCTGCGCATGCGTGAAGCACCAGGAAGTGAAATCAAGCTTGAAATCATGATTGTGCCTATAGACTGCAATGGCAAGATGTACAGAGGAGAGAAAAAGTTATATTTTGGTAACTTCTCACCCAGAACTGACTGGATTGCTTCAGAAAACATGGATTGAACACTGGAGTTGTATGGATTACTTTTATGCTGCATTTATGTACTTTTTGGAGCTTCAAAGTTCTGGCCACCATTCACTTGCATTGTATGGACCTACATAGCTGAAATATTCTTCTAAAAATCTTAATTTGTGTTCTGCAGAAGAAAGAAAGTGTACACATCTGGGATAGCATGGGGGTGAGTAAATAATGAGAGATTTTTCATTTTTGGGTGAACTTTCCCTTTAATTATGATAGACCTCACCAATAAACAGACCTACAACATGGATAAAACAAAGGCTATGATATACTGTATATTATGTGTGATCTGGGTTCCAGTGAATCAGTTAATTGTGACCAGTGTTAGTCACAAGGAAAGAGATTCATATTGATTAAAATATACGTTTTTATTCTCATAATTATTTTCCTTATGTCAAAACCATAAGAAGCGTGGAATTGATCATCTTATGTAATAAGTATAGCAAAATTAAAGCAAAAGTACTGTAGTATGGCCACCGCCTTGTAATCTTTGGAAAAAAAGCTCGCCATAATGCAATATTATCTGACACTGTAATGTGTTTTTGAAAAGACCAAACAAGACAAAACTGTGAACAAAGTGGAGAAAGATTTTACCTTGTGGTTGCGTACTCAGGCCGGTAACCTGAATGAGAGAGAGAGAGAGAGTGAGAGAGATGAAGGACAGTTCTTTAGAGTCCTTGGGGAAGGTGTTATTTATGCTCGGTAAAGCACATGCAGTTAGCCATCTGTCTAGAACTGAAAATCCACACATTCACACCTTTAGGACATTGTTAGGTTTTATAGAGTAATTCTACATTTCCAAACTGCTGCAATGGTACTGTAGCTGTCGAGTTTTATCTACAAGTACCTTGTTTATGGATAGAAACCATAAAATATCTAAATGTCAGAACCAGGAAACAGACTAATGCCTACAATCTTTGAAAAGAAACAGGCTATGGTTGATTTGAATATAATGGAACATGGTTTCTGACAGCTTTGTCAAGCCCACCCACACAGCACTCAGCTCAGCGGCCCCTGAAAGTTCAGTCTACAATGTTCACAAAAGACTGAAATGCCCCAGGCTCCAAAATATGGAGAGGCACTGGGTTCAGCGGGTGCTGAGCTTATGGGATGATGAAGAGGGATTATACAGTAAAGAGCTCCTATGATGTTAACAAGACAACACAAATAAAGTAGCAGGTCAAAAAAAAGAATTATGTAAATGTTATTTTTTCCCTGTTTTTAAACAGATATAGAAGACAGGAAAATATTAGGACAATATTGGCTCAATGTGTCAGGAGCATGTGCACTAACCAATGTGCCATGGCTCCAACAATCTAATTTTCTTCAAAATGAAATAATTTCCTAGTTATTGGCAATGAGGATTTGGATCCAAATTTGTTATGATACATATAAATACTATATAATTCATAAAGTACATATACTCTCAAAATAATGATTCTATCCATGCAGTACAAAGGCAAATGGTACCATCACCGAGGGTCCTCTTCAGTAGATCATGCTTTGCCTGGAGCTTAGTAATGAGATTGCTGCCCTCCAGATACTCGTGGAATTTCTGTGAAGAGACATGATTGAGACCTGGATGAGTCCAGAGGAATGTGACAGGAGGCCGACCTTAAGATGCTATAAACACTTTTTTCATGGAAAAGTATGCCAACATTTTCCTACTCCCTAAAATATATTAATTAAATAAATGTCCTGAGATATTTCACCGGTCTCTGTGACAGCTGTAGACTTTGTAAACAGCAAACAAATGTGTGTCCACGGACAATGAACAATGACGCTTTTCACCTGTCAATCATTTTGAGAGTTCTCTGTTCTCCTGTTTGAAGCGGATCATTGAGGCTATGATTCATGATGTTAGTCAGTTGTTTGCTGCTATTGTGCCACTGTTGAATTTGAAAGCCACAGGAACAAACAATGCTGCACTTTTGCTCAGTTTTGGTCTCAAAATAATTTTAGAGGGTGGGGTTTTGGAATGGGGGAGTGGCAAATTCAAAGGCTCAGTCACGTGAAAGCTTCAGAACACTAAAATCACTTACAGCAACTTTAAGCACACAGCCGAGGGGTTTTCTATCACAAACACAACAGAAGTTGGAAACCTAACTTTAAAACAAGCCTTTTTCTTTGAATGTGAGCGCAGCGTTGTTCTAGCAGGAAGACTAGCAGCTGTACATCATCACACCATTAGCTGGGTAATTCCTAGCCAATCACATGTAAGCCATTGCTTTATAAGTCTGCTCACAATCTATCACATTGCTGTTTCAGTGTGCTAACACGGCAACCTCCACCACCCCAAGTTGAGCCCCGTCCCGCACGGGGGTAGGCTCCTCGCCCCTGCCTCCTATCTCCGGCAGGATATGATGGTTCCGAGTACAACTCCCTCGGACCACCAGACCATGTTTGGCCTACGCCAAAGAGAGACATTACTTTTCTGTTCTACATTCATCAAATAAATGGCATCTTAAACCTCACTCAAGCCTGCGTGTCTTCCCGATAGAAATATAGTACCAGATCAAAATACATTTTCATGATACATAAACTGACCATAAAATAGAACTGCTCCGTCTCCTGCTGGTTGGCGCGTCTCTTGGCGATGCTCGGCTTGCTGAGGTAGGTTTCTGACACTATGGACTTGACTGATTCAGTTGAACGGCTATGATGGAAGCATTCTGACACATCGTAGTCCTCGATGGTAACCATGTCCTGAATGGTAGTGAGAGTGGCTTCTGAGGTCTTCTTGATCTGAAATGGAACAAGGTCCTGGTTCAGTAGTTCTGCATGTTTTACATTAAGATTACAGACAGCACTCAAAAAGGGAAATCTGGTACATAAAACCATATATCAAGTTTCACATTTGTAGGGATTCACATATATAACTTTGTATAATGCCATGCAACTTATTTTCAGAATATTTCAGGAATACTGGGCTTTCAGTACAAGTATTATTTTTTAGAAAAACACATTAAGCACACAGGGAGAAAAATTCTCACCCTGACCATCTATACCTGACATGTGCACTATAGTCTTGAGAAAGACACCGGAACAAAGAAATCAATTTATATTGAGTGGAGAGGATGGCCAAAGGGGAACGTCATTCATTTAAAGGCCTTGAGGGTTCATTTCTGGAGCTTGTCAGTGTCAGACATGCAACATTATCTTAAAATTATAAATGTCTGGGACTGAGGCCCTTTATCCCAGCACTATGAGCTTTGGAGTTCAGCAACGACACAACTCTACGGGTTACCTGAAGATCTGGAGTACCCTCATGAAAAATGTATCTTATTATGGTTGTCAATGTAACTTGTTTTTCAGCATAACATGCTGAAATCTGTAATAAATCTGATTAATTCATTATATTAATGAATAATTAATTGGGATTACCATTTTGAATCAGTTGAGAGCCCTAATTAAAACATATTAAGCAGCATATAATAATTTATAAATACGCACAAAATGGTGAGGAGAAAAATGATGGGGAAACAATGCTGAAAGCTTGTGCAATTGCTTAGTGGATGTATTTGTTCACCAGCTGAAAGAACATGCTCAGTGTGCAAGAGCAATTTTTTCTCACACTAACATCTTCCCACTGTCTCTCTCACTCTCTCTCACACACACATATCTTTTCGGTTTGCGAGAACACTGCAATCTTCTTGCCCTCAGGCTAAAAAAACACTAACACAGACTCACACAAACAGACACATAACGTGTTAAAGACACCCCGTGACTATCATCATGAAGTATCATGTCACATAAAACCTTGGCGGTTTCATCATACACAGTGAGCTTGTATCTCTCATTGTCCTGTTGGGTCGGACTGAATCATCCCTCAAATCAATGGTGCGTGACATTGAAGTCAATTTAAGCCATTTAAGAGCTGATCACAGGTTTAAGATTGTCTTCTGCCTTTAATCTCGCTGTGGTTTGGTTTTGGTGACGTGATGTGGTTTTTGTAGATGATGTGCTGCACCATACTGGGAAAGTGAACCTCAGTTGAGCCATAACAAAAGCAGGTGGGAAGAGCGGGAAGAGAAATTGCTCGGTTTTAAACGCATCAAAGTAGTCAAATGAAATTACTTTGTGAAAACAAGTAATACTGCTTGAAGAGCGCAGACCAGTGATTTCTTTTTAAACTACAGTTGGGCAAAGACAAATACTAGAGATAAGCAGGCCAAAGATAATGATACTAAAGATAAAGATGCTAAAAAATATAATAAGAAAAAGCTTTAATTTTGTAAAATATTCATTTAGTTTGAGACATTTGTGTCAAATTAGAACCTTTTTTTATAGGTTTATAGCTGAACATACTTCAGCTGAACAAATACATCAAATTCAAGTTCTACCTTCAAAGTGCATTGTTTGAAACATAAAATGTGAAACAATCAAAATGCTAATGGCATCAATCAAAATGATTGTCACGTACTTTTCAAATTCAGTAAATACAATACTGACAATACCTCATAACTTTTGTTAAATTAATATACTGGGCTCATTACATGTTAAGCTCAGTTGAGAGCATATTGATAACAACAACAAAAAGTTATTTAGACTCATCCCTTCTTTTCGTTAAATTTTTTTATAAAAAGAAATCAGTGAGGCACTTACAATGGAAGTGAATGGGGCCAATCAGTAAACATTAAAATACTCAATATTTCAAAAGTATAGCCACAAGACATAAACATTATGCATATTAACATGAGTGTGATAAAAAAAAAAAAAAAAAAAAAAAAAAAGCTTAATGTTTCCTATTTAAAGTTCTGTCCAATTTTAAAAATGTGTTGCTATGATGTAACGCCGTAAACCCTAAAACTCTAACAACCGTAAAAACAACTATTTAAATGGCTGAAGAGGTTGGGTATGTTGGATGAATATAAATAGACTAAAACTGTGTATTGCATGTAATTATTGCTAAAAGGGGAATTTTTAACCGTTCATGAGATGGATAGCCGGAGGGAAAAAACAGTGCCTGTGCCTTTCGGATCTGGTGCTCAGTGCTCTGTAGCATCATCCAGAAGTGAACTGTTCAAAAAGGTAGTGGGCTGGGTTAGTGGGGCCCAGAGTGATTTTTCCAGCCCTTTCACTAACTCTGGAATAGTATAGATCTTGAAGGGAGGGCAGGGAGCAACCAATAATCCTCTCAGGACTCTGAACTGTCCACTGAAGTCTTCTGATGTCCGATTTCAGCCAGCCATTCAACCTCCCTTTTGTATACAGACTCGTCATCATCTTGGAAGAGGCACCCAACAGTAGTGTCGTCTGCAAACTTCAGGAGCTTGACAGAGGGGTCCTTAGTGGTGCAGTCATTGGTATACAGGGAGAAGAGTAGTAGGAGAGCAAACATCCCTGGGGGGCACCAGTGCTGATCGTACATGTGCTGTAAGTGAATTTCCCCTTTCGCACTAGATGCTGCCTGTCCGTAAGAAAGCTGGTGAGCCACTGACAGATAGATGTGGAAACTCACACTGCTCCAGTGATCTATTGAGCATCTGTGTGAAAATGGGGGCCAGCTGGTCAGCACAGGAGTGATATGCATCCTTTATTGTTGTGTAGCAATGATCCAATGTCATTGGTGGGGCATGTAATGTGTTGTCTGTACTTTGGCAGTTCACGGGTGAGAATAGCTTTATTAAAATCTCCCAGAACAATATTAAGTGAGTCCGGGTATTGTTGTTCCGTGTCTGTGATCTGATACGCTTGCACACGCTTGTGGAGGAATATGAACACACCACAATAAACAAGGAAAACTCATGTGGTGAGTAAAAAGGCTTATGTTGATAAAGAGTGCTTCCAAATTAGGACAGCACATCTTCTTTAATGTTACATCTGTACCTTGTTACATCTGTACACCAACTTTCATTGATGTAAAAGCATGTTCCACTGCCTTTTGCTTTCCCTGAAAACTGTGTGATGTGATCCACTCTGAACAGCTGAAAGCACAGCAGATGCAGTGCACTGTTTGGAATGGCTTCACTCAGCCAGGTTTGCACAAGGCAGCAGAGTTTGAAAAGTCCTTGTTTGTATGGGTGAGATGTAGTTCGTCCGTTTTGTTAGGAAGAGAGCGGAGATTCGCTAGTTGAATACTCTACAGCGCTGTTTGAAAACCGCACTGTTGGAACTTGACCTGCGCGCCGGCTCGCTTCTCTCTCTTGCGTCTCATAGCGTGCTTAAACAACAAAGCTGTGTCCCTGACTAAAATGTCCAGCAAAATGTCAGAATAGTCCAAAACCAGGAAAAGATTGTCTGGTATGTGCTGCTAAATGTTCAGCAGTTCATCCCTGGTAAAACTGATTGGAAAAAATGACTAAACACAGGACAAACAAACAAAAACAACAAAATAATTGGAGAGCTCCACACAGAGGCTGCCATCCACGGTGCCATAATGACTTTATTCTTCATGAACTTGTGGAGAAAAATAATGCTTTAATAAAATGTCATGTCTTTAATTCTTTCCTATATTTTTCATATACTGTAATTATTCATATTATAATGTACATTAGCTACTTATCTGCTAAGTGTTACATAATGATTATTCATGACTTATTAATGAAACCAATTAAATTATTATTCAGTACACCAATTTGCTGTGACCATTTTATCTGTGAACTAATTGGCAGGCCCGTACAGAATCTGTATATGAAAAAATTCTGCAAAAAACTCAGAATTATTATTAATTCACAGATTTAAGCAGAATTCCACAGACATTTTAAACAAAACCAGTGCAGAAAATGCTGAATAAGTGAGCAGATTCTGGGCCAGCTGATCGGTGTTTCCATAGCTTAACTGGTTGAGCATGGCGCTAGCAACGCCTACTGTAGGTCTAGGGTGAGATTTCCAAACACCACACACAGTGAAAAAAAAAGTATATTGAATGCACTGTGATTTACTATGGATAAACTTGTCGACCAAATCCATAAATGTAATAAACTCAAATTCAGAAGATGAACTAGCTACTCAGGGTAATTAAAGGCACTGCAAAAAGATGTTTTAGCACATTTGCAGTACTGTGTCAATCAAGTATTAGCACTAAAAGAAGGGCCCAATAATCAGTACAAAGGCAGCAGAGAAGGCCGCAATCATACAATCAGTGATTCACAAGGCTTTCACAAAAGCTTTTTGATGTGCCTCCCAGAGGTTTTTCTGCAGCAAAACAAACAGACACTTCCTACAGTGAACTGTGCAATGCCTTAGTAGGGTTTAATGTCTGATGAAAACAGAATTTTCATTGAAGAAAGAATAGGTAGGGAGAATAGGCAGAGAAGACAGAGATAACACTGCCAATTCTCCTCCGACAACTCCAATCTCATCCTAATCTCCATTTACATTATTCAATTATGAGCTCTAGAGGAGATATGGAAAATGGAGGGGATGACAGCTGGATAATTTCTGAAGAGAAATGAATGGATGAGATTGCAAAAACAGAATTTTTCTTCCTCTGTGTGTGCGGTAAATGTGTGTTTGACGAACAAGGCAAAGCCTATCAGGAGGATGAGTGCTTTATAGCTGTATTAGTATAAAGCATAAAGTATTCATCAGTTCATTTCTTTTGTCCTCTAATGCAGTGAAGGTTCCAGGAAACCGCTGCACAAAAAAACTTGACTTTGGTGTGCATCAACACTGTATCCTGTGAGGCTCTCAGACCTTGAGGTTGATGTCACATGTTTGAACCAGGAAGTGCTCTGACCTCATATCCACTTAACGTGTGCTTCCCCTTCCTTTCATTCAGGTTAGTAGTCCAGTCAATATAAAAACTCATCATTCATATGCTTCGTATTTTAAGTAACAATGGACTGTACTAGTCATAAGCCAATATCTCCATCAGTGCAATTAATTGGGCAATATTTGGAGATGATCAGTATTGGCATATAAGCATGCTGTTTGGCTGATACTCAAGGATACTTCCTTCTTATATCAGTCCCTAAATCTAGCTCCCGAAGCCTTGTCAATGGATAATGCACATGTTCTGTCTTCATAGATTTTTATGTGACTTTAGAGTAAATATACTGTGTAAGATAAAGGTTTTTAACCTTTTCTGTATATTTTATCCAAATAAAAAATTTGCTTTTGCTTAAAGAAAATGAATCTTGGGGGCTGGGTAGCTTAGTGTGTGTTGACGCTGACTACCACCCCTGGAGTCGCGAGTTCGAATCCAAGGTGTGCTGAGTGACTCCAGCCAGTTCTCCTAAGCAACCAAATTGGCTCGGTTGCTAGGGAGGGTGGAGTCACATGGGGTAACCTCCTTGTGGTCGCTATAGTGTGGTTCGCTCTCAGTGGAACGCGTGGCGAGTTGTGCGTGGATGCCGCGGAGGATATCGTGCTATGTTTCTGCAATAATGCGCTCAGCAAGCCACGTGATAAGATGCGAGGCTTGCCGGTCTCAGACGCGGAGGCAACTGAGATTCGTCCTCCACCACCCGGATTGAGGCAAGTCACTACACCACTATGAGCAACCTAGAGCGCTTTGGGAATCGACATTCTAAATTGGGGATGAAATAAATTAATTAATCTTATTTCTAGGACCATTTAATTAGAACAAATTATTGCATTGTGACATCATTTTCATGAAAATTAAGCAAATTTCCCCATCTAACTCTCATAAGCGTAGTAAAAAAAAAAGAAAAGAAAAAAAGGGGGGGGTCTCTCTAATCATTTACTCACTCTCATGCCATTCCTGATGTGTATGTCTTACTTTCTTCTGCTGAACTCAAATGAAGATTGTTAGAAGAATTTCTCTTTTGGTCCATACAATGCAAGTGAATGGGTGCCAAAATGTTAAAGCTCCAAAAAACACATACATCAGAATTTAAGTAATACATAAGATTCAATTTTTAAATCCATGTCTTCAGAAGTGATATGATAGGTGTGGGTGAGAAGATCATCAATATTTAAGTCCTATTTTTCTATAAATTCTCCTCCCTGCTCAATCTCAACTTTCACATTCTTCTTCTAGTGTTTTTGGTCATTCACATTTCATGCATACCACCCCCTACTGGGAATGGAGAAAAATTTCTAGCAAAATAGTAAAAATATTGTGATCTATTTATCACCTACACCCATCATATCACTTCAAAATATATAGATTTAAATACTGAAGTCATATGGATTACTTTTATAATGCCTTTATGTGCTTTATGGAGTGTCAACATTTTGGCCAGCATTTACTTGCATTGTATGAACCTACAGAGCTGAAATATTCTTCTAAAAATCTTCATTTGTGTTCTGCAGAAGAGTCATAAACATCTGGGATGGCATGAGGATGAGTAAATGAGATTTTTCATTTTTAGGTGCACTATCCCTTTAAGGAAATGTATTCTGTAATAAGAATCACAATTGAGAATAATGTGAATTCTAATTTTTTTTTTAATATAACAAGTAAAATATCCAGAAGCATTCTGTAATGAAAATTTGAGGAAATGGCGGAGTCCATGGAGTGAAATGTAACCTGCATATGTTGTCATAAGATTCACCCAACACCATGCCCTGTAGATTGAATATTTTCAATGCTGTATCAAAATACCGCACATCGCTTTGAGGCTTCGTTCTAACCTATATGACAACACAAGTTAAATCTGTGCTGTGGAGATAATACATGATCTACATCATGTGAACTTGAGGGCACAGTCAGTAAAATATTCTGATTGTGTCTGTGTATCAAATAATCTCTCTCTCTGCTCACAGCCCTCTGTTAAAAGTGGAAAAGAATCCGCACAGGGCAGTGAAATAACTGGAACGAGATAAGAGTAGGGCTGATTTAAGACACTCGTTCATCTATGATGGACATGAAAATGGCGAGAAACTACGGAAGACTCCCCAATCCTCCTGACCGAGTGCTTTAACTACTGATTCAAATGTTGCAGACTTGGAGGAGGCACAGATAATAAAATGTGAAAAAGACACCCAATGTCTAAGAGAAGAATAAAAGAGATGTTGATATTGAGAGAAGCCTGTCCGTGCGTCACTTGGGTTATCTAGAGGACAGTGAAAACTCTGCAGGGAGGGAAAAATGATTTCTTGTAAGTCTCTCAAAGCCTCTTTCACGATCAGCTCTTGCCAACTCAGTTAAGCAAACACTGCAAAGCTGTCTCGCTCAAATGCAATAAGAAGATATGGAAAACGTGTTCCTGGACTTTGTCTAACTCAAATTCAATTATGCTCTTCAGCCGTGGTCATCATCTGATAGAACTGTTATTTAGCAGACTCTTTTTACCCAAAGCTGTATGCTGATTTCCTGAAAGTCTTTGGAAATCTTTTGCATTCAAGGACACCTGGGATGTCTTCTTGCACATTATTAGAATAGCAGTGCCATTATTAGAACTACCCAAAATAACAAGTAAAAACAAAGCAAAATGTGGTTGGTCTCTTTATATGTCGGTTACAGAGTCTCTTCCTGTCTAAGTAGGCAGTTCTGGCCCAGAGTAAGCAGCAATGTGGATCATACCTAATGACGCAAGTCAAAAGTCTGGCTACGCTTGACCAAAAAGGTCCCTTACCTCCTCGTTCTCGATCTTGAGAGTGGCCAGTCGGGACTGCAGCTGCTGGAATCTCAGCAGGAGTTCGGCCTGTATGGGAGGTTGGGCCGTGATCTGACACACCTAAAAAACAAGACCTCAAATTACAAGAGAGCTCCACTCTAATACTCAGTCTCTGCAGATCGGTCAATACATTTGAGAGTGGAAATCAAAACGAAACACCATTCCAACCGATTTAACTTCCATAATCTTAAATATTAAGAACAAAAGGGGATATAAGGGGGGGGGGGGGGGGGGTACATACAGTATTACAAATTGATAGGATCATGAAAAGTGGAGCAAGGTCTTTAGAAGGGAGGGGTTTGTTTCAAAGGCAGAGCAAGTTATTACATTTTGATAAAAGATTACGTAGAAAAACACTGGAATAATGTGCACTGATGAACTATGCAAAATAATATCAGGAATGAGCATTTAGAAAGTAGATAAGGTCATTTTTAATAATATCCAGTTAGGTAAGAGAAAGATGACTGCAACCATTCAAGAATCTACTATAATAGAGCGGAGTATCCAAAAGGAGGAATCTCACCCCAGATTGAAAAAAATAACTTTAACAACACCTGGTTTGCGCATTATAATCGGACTTTACAAAGCAAAACCCCACTTGTTTTTAACGGACTGAGAGTGCAGGCACAACCACAAAAACAGGTTGTAAAGCACACGCAGATGTGATATAAGTGACAAAATGGCCAATTAGGGAGCATTAATCCAATAAACACTCTCTAAAAAAAAATGACATAAGGGTGAGAAATGCAATATGATATGCTCCAAAACTCGTAAACACCAGGCTGGCTGCTGAGTCACAATAAAATAGGGATATGAAGCAATCATGACCACATCTAATTCAGAATTTCATTAACGTGATTTTTTCCACTCTGTATCCTGTATGACCTCATACACTTCAGCACGGGCTAAAACAAGATTAATGTTCAGGTTAATGGATGGGTCAGCGCCATGGGAGGCGCACTTGCATATCATTGTTTTGTCTGCTTTCAGGTATGGAATGTGAGGTGACAATGTTTAAGGAAATAAATCTACCTGCAGACCCTCCTCTCAGTATTAAGATGCAGCTGAACCAACGCACTAGGTGTAAACCTGGTTGCTATTTTGTGAGTCGCATGTGTGCGTGTGTACACAGTGTGGTTTAAAAGTCTGAGACCACACTGTAAACTCTGGGATTCATTTTAACCTTGAATTTGAATTTTTACACAATTTTGAAAAATCTAAAATGAAAAATTGCTAAGCTCATAACGTGTATTAAATTTAGATTAAAATACAAAACAGAAGTATTTTTACTACTCAGACTTTTGGATCCAACCGTACTGTATATGTGTACGTGGGCGTGGTGGTATGGCTTTGTTTAAATCTGACCTCATCTCCCATATGTGGTTGGAACTCAAATTTCACAGGTGGGCAGAATGCAGTAGGGTACATTTCCATGAAACGCTGCCGGTCACTTCGGGGGTCCAGACTGTCCACGGCGTTCTCAATGATGTCCAGGCCTTCATGACGGGATGTCTCCAGGTTATATTCGGCCGAGAGGTAGGTCCGCAAAGCCCGGTTCAGAGAGGCATGGTACCCTAGATCACAGCACTATATGGGCAGAGAGGCACAAAAAAGTGTCACGTATTAGTTACTTACTATACCCTAATCCCCATAAAATAAAATAAAAAAAGACAAATAATCTCTCTTCTGCATATGCTGTCTTCAGTTCCTTCTAAAACGTTCCTACTTAAAGCCCCAGCATAATTCATAATAAATCGAAGAATGAATGGGTGTGAAGTCAATTAGACAAAAATCTGGCCAAAATGAAGGTGTTTAGTTCATTTTGGTGGTAGCTCATCATCAGCATGAACTTTCAGGAAAACTTTGTACCAGCTTCTGTTTGTTCACATTATTAATAGGTGTGACCTAGAGCTCCACCTACTTTGAGGTGACAGCTAATTCCCTTTCAGTCAGTTATGATCAGTCAACATGAACACACCGGCGTGCAGATTTATTAGCGAACTGATGCAAACTTACCTACATCTGTATGATTGTTTGTTTAAAGAAATATTCAAAGAACATGTCGTGTGATTTGTTTTTGTTTAATTAATCTACAATAGGAATCAAACCTACTCAAATACTCTAAGTGCCCAGTCACTTTTTTGTTTTATATGCTACTTCATGTGGCGTCTGCAGCGAAAGCCATTCACACATCTGCCCAAGAAAGATGTGGCCTGTAATCATTCTTTTTGTCTTTACTCATTAACACTCTTTTATACACCCATCTTTGCAGTAGTGACAGCAGGGGCGTAGAATCCAGGGAGGATGAGGGGAGGTAATCCAATAATCAAAACAAGCAAGTTCACCACCCCCAATATTTATACCATGATCAATGGAAACATGTAAATGATTCACGCTAAAATACTAGCACATGAATGAAAAGGTAAACATTACAAATGACACATTATCTAGTCTAGTGCGTGTATATTATGTTAAATCATTGAGTAGTTCTTTTTCTGATCTTCTGTGAATTCTACTCATAGAATGAAGCATGAAGTCATTGATAACACAGTTAATTTTCATATTAGTTGATGTTTAACACACAGTCTTGAGTGCCCTCATATTTAAATGTTAATATGAACTCTCTAAACACCTCCCATAGTGTGGCCAGGGTCTAAATGTTTGAAACAGTATGTCGTTGCTCAGTCGTTTCAAACTTGTTTTTGGCTCTGAGTGAAGAATAAAGAAGAACTTCAATGTGATATGTCCATATTTCTTTCTCTCTTAACCTCCTGAGACCTAGCGTAACTGCTGTGTGGATTTTCCATTTCCCCATTTGATTTGTAACTAGTAGCACCTAATAAACTTATAAGTAATAAACTAGCAGTAAACAACAAAAAAAAAAACTAATTAAGAAAATTATTTTTGCAGTGTCTTTGGCTCTCTCTTGGGCACTCTTTCAGTCTCTCCATCAATGTAGGTTTCTCCAATTCTGGTGAGACAGCAGAAAACGGGGTAGAGAGTGAAGTAAACAGCTGCTCCAGCTCATCTCTGTCTGTCTGACTGTCTCTCTGCCTGCATCTCTCTCTCTCTTGGTGACACAGCACCGGTTCTTATTCAGTCATACTTTCTCTAGCACAAAAGTACTAAAATAATCATTAAAGGAACCAGAATTGTCTGATGAGCTCAGTTTCTTTTCTGTGTAATGCATTTCCTATTTAAACAAGACATATTTTTATAATAACCACTAGGTTTAGTTATGATGAACCATTATTTGCTAATTGCTAGTAGGATATGGGTGATTTTAATGGGTGAAACATTTTCATTCTAGAGAGCATCTGATTGGACAAAAATCTGTGTAGTGCAAGATGAGTCATCAATATGTTTGGTCTGTTTCCTGGAAGTGAAAGATTGTCAATTTCAAATGTGTACCTGCAAAATTTACAGGGAAAATTGGCAAAAAGTTAAGATTTCGTCAACTTTTGGGATTACACTAGAAAAGGTATAGATGGCCTCAAAGCTAACAGACATGGAAGAAAACTAATAAAATAACGCTAATTTAGATTTTTTAAGTGGAAATGGAATCAGAGCCAGTATCATTCAATTCCTTTTCATTTTTGATACCTAGACATGTGGAGGTATCCATTTGATAGCAGCAATTGGACACAGTGGAAAAAGGACTCGGGATGAGATAACAATTAGACCATATCAAATTCTTTCACCTTCAATGCAACATCTAAAAAAACTGACTATGCAAGCACATCGCTCAAGCACTCCTCTCAACCCCCTGCAGAGAAGCTTTAGTTTCGTAGATGAAAATAATATTGCTGGATGCTCACCATTATAAATAAATGATGCTGACAGGATAAGCCAAATTCAGGCTCGGATGCACGATACTGATCAAGGAGCAGCACTGAGCTGAGTGAAATGTAAAAGTAAGTACATTATAACAGACACTGGATAATCTAAGTGTTTTTCAAGCAGTATGATTCACAGAAAAGTGGGTGTTTAGGCCAAGTGTAACGTCCTATCCTTTCATGCTAAATACAAGGTTTTTGCTATGTCAAGATATAGACACTTATATAAAAAGTATGGAAGTAGGACAAGAGTTAGCTCTAAGGGAAATACAGTATATACTTCTCTGACAGTACATAGCACTAAAACACCAACTTTCTTTTTTAAATGTCTTAAATTTCATCACTTTGGGCCAGCTGGAATGATAGAAAACATTTTAAAAAGGGGCATGGTTTCATCACACAGTAGAAAACCTGGCACAGCTCAATATGGGGTCAGTGGTGTGGTGCTGTATATCTCTAAACCACCACTATTACCTTTGCTTCTTCTCCACGAGAGCCGATCCTTCCCACATACTGAGCACATACTGTGCCCAATTTCACAGGGACTACAGCTCTACTCCAAACGTAATGAGCTGCCTATGTAAAGCATTACTGATCTGTCACTTATGAGGTTATATCTTAGTTAGGATGCTCCCTTAGAAGGCAGATGCCCATTGTAAACTCATCATTCTATCTCAGACAAATCTATTCAACAATAACATCATAGATAACCATCCTATAAAAGGTTTGAATGGTTGTTTGGAGAAAAAGTGCAACAAAAAAACTCAGTAATATAACCCCAGTATACTTTTAAAAACTTCTCATTCCTGTCAGACACACCTTCATTTGGATTCTTAAGAGCTTAAACTTGAATGCAGTGTTGACAGAGCTCTCGGTTGGAGTCTATACATTCCCTTCAATCAAAGCAGGTATGTAGACAAAGAAGCATATTCAGCCGGGCTTCCTCCAACAAACCGGTGAAAACGGCAGACGTCTTTGTCATATTTAGCCTTCCCAGCAGACTTGAGGTCAGTTTGAAATTCTATTTATATCTGTCCTACTTGTCACACAAAGTTTCTTCGTCTAATGAAGAATCCCTGCACCTACTTTATTCCTCTGGTACTTACGTCTATTAAGTCTGACAAGTCGTGAATGTAATATTTGAAGATTGTAGCATTAGTAGCTTCGAGTGTCAGCAGGTATTCGTTCCGAGCTTTGATCGACTTCAGCTTGTTCTCCGAGTACTTGGCTTGTCTCTGATGAGAGAAAGAGTGTAGAAATGGAACAAACAATATAAGAAAACTGGTTGAAATATAACTAGCAAAACACTTTGAGCACACAGGTCCAAAAGTCTGAGACCCCAAGTGAAAATGCTTTTATTTGGCATAATTCTAATTTTACAAATTATAGTATCAGCATAACAATTTCAGTGAAAAGCTGAACTGAAAAATTAACATTTCTTGGTATTTGGTATGTTTCCCTCTGCTTTAATGACATCATGCATTTAAGCTGTCATGGACTCCACAAGTTTATGCAAAACCTGATTATCCATTTTATTCCAGCCTGATCTGGGAATGTTTAATTGAGGATCTTATGCATTTCAATGGAAACAAGGAAATCTGAGCTTTCGTACAAACTTATTTCTAATTCATTATACATCATGACATTTAAAAAATAAATACAATTTATACAAAAAATACGTTTAAATTTAATGAATCTCTAATCTCTTACCCCACTGTTTAAACAGGTATACAGATCAAGTTTTGCTCATTTCCTGTTTCTTATTACTAACACAAAGATCCATGTTGGTCATCTAACATGTAACTGAACCACAGACAGTGACTCATTTGAACTTCCATATTTTAACCATCACTCAATACCTCAATTTAGAAAGCATCAATGGAGAAAACAATTCCACATCTGTTAAATCATTTGTCATGGGCTTTAACAGAAAACAGATCAAATATGAGCATACAGCATGGCCTATACTCTGGGAAAACAGGGCTCAGGGATGGATTCCATAAAAATAAATTAAAAAAATCTAATTAAAGCACAGCTCCACAACTAGTGGAATGAACTTTATTCATATTAAATCACAATTATAAAACAAAATATATGAAATATTTGTAAAAGACCATTTCTCACATCAATTTAGAACATGAAGATGGGTGAATCTCAGTTAGAAATGTCTGGCTCATACTTTATTTCCTCCAAAATCAAAAGAAAATTGTAATTTACGACAATAAAGATTTTTTTTGCATTGTGCAAATATTTTTCTTGACACACTGTCCTCCCAAACTTGAATTACTGTAATGTGAAAAAGTCCTCAGTCTCATCACTGTAATACAGTAGTAAAAATCATCCTGTCAGGAAACAATGACTTTAAAATCAGCTTCAATTAAATTTCAGTGCAACAAATACTACCATGATGATGATGTACACTTCCGATTTTATTTTACAAAAATAATTTTAAATGTTAATTAAAATATAGAATTACATTATTTTATTAAATGTAAATATAATACAAATATAAATAAAACATATTTTTTTCCCACATTGCACTGACTGCAGTCATGAGATTAAGATTTCCCAAAGACATCTTAAAAAAGGCCCTAAAATAGGCTTCAATTCCATTAGGCAAATTATATTTTTTCACATTTCTTTGTGAGATTCACTGATGTATATTTTGCAGAAATTTGCTTAATTTTCTTTACGCTAAATATAGTTTTTATATTTTAAAATATGATCCAGGCATATTTTGAGTTGTCATACGATTTACCGAGATGGGCATTTTCAATCGCCTCTTTTCGATAGTTGATTTGAGTCCTCATGAACTTTCAAGGGTTCATCATGGTTTAGTTGTTATGAACTATTCAAAAGAAATTTACCTTCTCCTTCATCTTCTCAATCTTCTTCACAGAGCTCCGTCTCTGGGGTCTGTCCTCTAGCCGGATGTGAAAGACCGGATCTCCAGTGCGTCCAATCTGTTTCTCCTCCTGCTTCTCTGCCTCTTTCAGCTTACTCTCGGCACTGATGCTCTCCGTGTGATACATATGGTAGGTTTTCATCACCTGTGGGACCAAAGGTCAGAGGTCAAAGTTCAATAACAGTCAGCTGAGCTCTAAAGAGATGCAGCAGCTTCTGGTCTGAGCTAAAGCACTTTCATCCTCCCACTTGACACAAATTAATTCTATTCTCAAGAGAAACAGCTTTGTGTGCAAAAAAGTACCATGTTGAAACTGTTTTAGACAGTATATAATTACATCATTTTTATCCCTGAGATACCCCGATTTGCATCTAGACTAAAGGTGATTGTACATCATAAAGGTTTGGATAAGCATGAGTGAGAATTTGTACTATCCCTTTAGATAGACCTTTAAAGAGGAACCACTTGAAGTTCTCCTCTCATTTCTTTTTCTGACCATTAGGGAAATGCTAGACTCTTAATGGGCCATGGTGGAGCTCATACTTTCACAAAAAAATTCCCTCAATTCTACTGGTACTCACAGAGTGATAAAAACCATTACACTGGGAAGAACTGTTTAAAGTACGTTTGCAATTGCAGTTACAAATGGCATACTTATTGTGGTCTCAGCATTTGAAGTTGGGATAAGATAAATTAGTTTAACACCCACCAAAAAAATGCACAAAATAACTTTAAACAATCAACCAGATGCAGTAACGTTTTCCTTTTTTTTTAACCTCAACAATTAAGGACCTCACCAACTTCTTTTATCAAACTCTGAGCCTTATAGATGAAATACACAGTATAGAGTAAGAGACTCCTATGTAGAAATGCAATAAATGTGATGTGAAGGTAAACATTGTTCAGACGGCTTTGAGTCATTGTTTTAGTTAGGTGGCTATTACTCATTCAGATGAATTGTATAACAAGCATTAGGATATGACACTGAGTGCATGAGACCGTCCTAATAAGCTAATTATGCCTTAAATGTCATACACTTCATGAAGAGTGAGTACTTAAATGACACTAAAAGCTTTGACACAATGTAATAGATGTAAATGTGTCACTTCGTAATTGAGCATCATAACCAACCAATATTCCAGCAATGACAGTAGGACTTCCTTCTCTTTTATTCTTGTGAAGTTATATACAAGACAGCCAGTATTTGAGAAAGAAAGAGTTGAGTTTGAAATGGATGGCATGCCATATTAAGACACATTATTTTTTAAATTTCCTTAAGAACATTTCTGAAGTGGTGTTTGCCAATGAAAAACACAAAATGAAATGTAAATTGTAAGTCTAAATCACCATTCACTTTCATTGTATGGAAAAGGATGCAATGGTAGTGAATGGTGACTGAGACTGTGAGTCCCAAACATTCTGCTGTTTGGGTTCAACCGAAGAAAGTCATAAGGGTTTGGAACAACAACAGAACTTTTATTTAAGGGCGAACTATCACTTTAAAAGATATTTGACATTACCTAAATGTCTTAAATGTTCACAGACCACATCGCAAGGACTGCCCGATTGTGCAGATTTGCTCTGTACAACATCAGAAAAATCAGGCACTTCCTATACGAGCATGCCACACAACTCCTCGTCCAGGTGCTTGTGCTATCCAGGCTGGACTACTGCAATGGTCTCCTGGCAGGTCTTCCTGCATATACAGTAAATCCTTAGCAATTGATCCAGAATGCGGCAGCACGGTTGGTCTTCAATGAGTCCAAGAGCGCACGTCTAGCCTGTCTTCATCAAACTACGGTATGGGTTTAATATGGATCTGTGTGTCCACCAGAAGTTTGCGTTCTGAGGGTGAACAACGCCTCATAGTGCCATCTCAAAGAAGCAAAACTATCACTGTCCAGGACTTTCTCTTCAACTGTTTCTCACTGGTGGAATGACCTGCCAAGCTCCACCTGAGCAGCTAGTTCTCTAACATCCTTCATAAAGCATCTAAAGATACAGCTCTTTGTGAGCACTTGACCCAATCCCTTTAGTGCACTTAAAATTCTTTATTTAAAAAAGCTTAGTCTTGTTAAAATTAATAAACAAATTATAAATAAAAAATAAATCTCTCATCCTTCTTGCTAGGTGTACTTCTCTAAACAATTTTGAAGCTGGTATTACAGCACTTGTGTAACTACTGCCGCCCTTGGTTGATTTGCTTCTGTAGCACAAAGCTTTGGATAAAAGCAACTGCTAAATGAATAAATGTAAGTGTAAAACAAGAGTGCAATAGTGTCTGCCTACTTTTTTTATCCATCTTGTTTCTGGAAGTATTTTCCCATTTATTTCTTCCATACGGATTTAAAAAAAAAAAAAAATCCTTATTAAGAGAGTTCTAAGCCATGAACCAAACCAACCAGATTAGAAGTGAATCACAGCATAAAAACTTTCATTTAAAGGGGGAAAATATTTATTAAAAAAAAAAAAAAAAAAACACACAACAATAACAGGTACATGACTGTACTTGCGGGAATGAACTACAATCCCATAAAGCATTGTGAATGGTGTAACTGAAATTTATAAAAAATATACTTCTGCTTTAAAAATTTTGATTTTAAGTAAACAAACAATATATATTAAGATTACTACAAAATATTCAGATAAATGCAAATGTATTTGTTGGCCACGATTCTCTGATTGGTGGATTATTCTCTGCAAGATCATGGGTAGTGTAGTCATTTATCATAAAATGCCTATTAAACAGGATTTTTGCAGACTGATGGCTTCAACAGAAGCATTAACCATAGATTAACAACCTTGGTGCTCACAAGTAGGTCTGTCTTTACGGGTTTAGAAGTTATTGTTAAAAATCAATTCCCTTGATTTGAATGAATGATTTGATTTGAATCTATAGTAATAATGATGCTTTCCTTAGCAGCCACAACTAAGACGACGACGGGGAAAATGTGAGGGGACAGCTGTTAGATGGCAAGAAATGAAACCACCAACAACATGCAATTTTGCATGAAAATGGTTTTAATGTTGTTTGTGTGTGTGTGTGTGTGTGTGTGTGTGTGTGTCTTATAAGCCTTGTTCGAAACCTGACTGCAACACTCAAACATTAAGCTCTGCTCATCAGCTTGAACTCTCTAGGAAAAATTCCATCTGCCTTCTCCTCAATCAAAGGTGACTGAGAACCACTGAGAAGCTGATTACAAGGAGTCATTGACGATTAGACCCCTGAAAGGAGGGTCAGTCCAGGCCATAATCGCTGTGGCAGTCAAGCAGCATTATAATTTATGGTACAGTAAAACCTCAAAAGGCAGCTTGACTATAAAACACCAACCAAACTAAATACTGTACAGAAATATGTACAGTCTGAGCAGCACAGTCCTCTGTTGTCCGGGGATGTATAATAAGACACATGGCTAGTATGGGCCCCTGCTCTCCGCTTACTGGGCTGGAACTCTGTTTACATTTCTGCTCGTTTTAGATGGACAAATTTTAGAGTCGCACCAGACCTGTTATTTTACTGGCTGTAGTTTGCATGAAGGGTATCTGATGCAACGGCCCCAAAGGAATGTTTCCCTCCAGAAGGCTAATTCAGTTCATAAGGGATGATACACTTCTTAACAGATCAAAGGAAGCCGTGGTGTGTGATTACAAGAAGAAACATTCTGCAAATGTAAATGTCACAAAGCACTTCAATGTTGCTCACTGGGTCCCCATGATGGGGAAAACACAAATGAATTCACTGAAATGCTATGCCAAATGACCAAAACGCATGGAAGGTATGTAAATAAACACTTTATTGCCTTGCACTTAGTTAGTATACACTGTTAAAGAAAAAAACTAACTAA